>RJWM01027964.1:0-26191 GCA_004363535.1 Dasyprocta punctata | reverse complement strand
TCTTTCTCAAGATAGCAAACACATCCCATTTTATGGTAACTTGCATTATTATCATGATTTATTCTAAAAGAATAATGTTTTTGCAAACAACTGCTGGTTTAATTCACTGAATTAAAGTATAAATATTTCATTGGATTGTACAAGTCTTAAGTTAGTGTACAAATCAAACATCCATGCAGTTATCAAGCCTTATTAAGTAGGAAATAATATTTATTGAGGAAAATAAATCATTTTTATTAATAGCAAGAAGAAACAAAATTTATTGATATGTTTTTCAGGTAATTACAAAATTAGGAAAGTTTATTTTTTAAGAGAAAAAAGACAGAAAAGAAAAACAAAAAGCAAAAGAGACAAACAACAGCAACAAATCCAATACAATAACATTATAGGTTTACAAAGTGAGATGATTGGAGTTTGACAGTGTTTGTAATATTGTGTATCATTACCTTCAAAAGGGTTGTTTAGATTAACAGGTATAGACATGAAAAATTGATCTAATCCTATGAGTATTAACTGTTCTTTTTCAATAGCTAATGCATTTAGTAATGTAGTCATTTTAACTATCTTATGTATACCTATATATAAATTTATGTCTTTTTCCTTATCCCTTCCTTCTTTTCTCCTTTCCCCTAATAATACCTCTTGTTATCTTCAAAATAACTGTCCATACCATTATGCATCGTGTAATCAAACTAAATAGTACAGAATAAAACCAATAAAAAACAAAACAATGGAAATAATACCTAGTAAAACAACACTAATTACTATAATGCCTCATATTATTTTCTAAACAGTTGCTTATATCATCAGTCATAATACAATCAGACAAACCAAAATAGGATAAAATCACTCCAAACAAAACAATAAAAGCAATACAGGGTTTGCATAAAAAATTTTCATCTTCTCTTTGGTACACATCCTCGTGTCGCTGTCCCTGCAGTACATAGAATTAAACTCAAGACAATGCTTGGCTGATACTCCTGCTTTCCTTAACTATGTAAATTATCATTTTATACTTGACTTTAAAAAAAATACTTGCAGTAATTATTGATTAAATCTTGCGTGTGCCAACTCACTTCCTCTGAGATATATTTGTATAATTTGAATTAATCAGAATATTTTCTCACCCCCACCACTTTATTCATCTGGACTGAACATGGGCAGCTCCAGTGAAGTGAAATAGTCAGCAATGTCATCTGAACGTTGTGGAATGGAGTCGCTCAGCTCTGTCATCCCACCAACCTTTGATTAATGTAAGCCAAGTCCCATTAGCTCCCATTAGTGAAGTCTCACAGTTCTGCTAATGTTATGAGTTTTCTGTATATATGTCACTGCTAAATCAAATATTCTTTATCCAGTTAAATTGTGTCTTAAACCTTTACATGGAGCTAGTCCATTGATGCTGAACATTTTAGAAGTGAGGGCACAAACTGCAGCCCAAAACCCACTTATTTTTCTCAAAGTAACAATACTGCAATTAAACTTAAATCCTGAGGTTTTAGTTTAGAAAACACAACTCATGCATAATGTCTTTTGTCTTTAAAAAATGTGTCATAAGTTCGCCATCACTGATCTAGAATATTGAATTTTATTCATTTCAATCCATTTTTTGGACAATCAAGATTTTTCTGTAGCTGGATTCTGTCAACTTACTTCTCTGTTTACATTGCTGTGTTGGTCTTCTCTTGCTACAGTAATGAATCCCCAGGCCTTCAATGGTGTAACATAACATCACACACTAAAAAGTATCTCATGATTCTGTAGCTGGACTCAGAACTCACTGAGGTAAACCACGTTGTATCTACAGGGTTGTCGTTTCCTAGATACTAGAAAGGAATCCACTTTCTTTCATTTTCCAACCTTGAGAGGCTAGACATGAGCATCCACTTTTTCTTAGCCTTCTTCTACCTTCAAAATCAACACCAATGCATCCCTCTGACTGTTCTTCTTTTGCTAAATCTCCCTGACCATAGCTGCAGAGGACTTTCCTGTTAAAGACTCAGTTGATTAAATTGAATATCTCTGGAGAATTCAGATCATCTCCCCAAACTTAAAGTTTTATAAGTAATCTTTTTCTCATGTAATATATTTACAGGTTCTAGAGATTAAGCCATGGGTCTCTTTGCAGAAGCATTATTCTAACTACTATTCCTCCATAATCATCAAAACAACTGATTAATCCAGACATCATTTCTGAGATGGTAACTTGCTTGTATAAGTGTTACATATATTTCTATAATTATAGTAATCACTTGAAATAAACTAGCAGCTCAGATTATAGTGGTTGTAGCTATATCGATAGGTAAAATGTCATGATGTGTAAGGAAAGTATAAGCTAAACAGTTCTTGTTTGTAGTTTGGTGAATGCAACAGATGTAGACTGTCTACTTGGAGTTTATTACTCATGGAATAGATAAATATTAAACAAGTAGTTCTGTAAAACATAATTATAAATTCTTAAATGAATTATAGAGGAAAATACAGAAAGCCATGGAATGAGTGACAGAATGGTCTGACTTAGATTTGGTGATTAGAAAATACTCATTGTGAAACATTTAAATTGAGTCCAAAATATGAAGAGTTGATTAAGAAGGAGAGAGTGTGGGAACTGAAGAGTATTTCAGGTCCTTAAATAGACTGAACAGATGCACTAAGGTGGGGAAGAGTTCTGCACTCTGTGGAATTTTAGAAGAACACGAGACTGGATTGAAGGAGGCAGACAATGTCTAAGCCTGGGAAATCACTAAAAGATTATCAGTTTTGAAGATCAGGTTAATCCCAGCTGCAGTTTTAAGTCAAGTGAGAAAGTGGAGTTTTTCTTTTTACAATTAGTGAAGCAAAGACATGTGGAGGTACTCTTTCAGAAGAATTGACTTCAGAGTTGGATTTTAAATATTGAATAAATATTTATCCAACACACAAGGAAAAGAATGGCATGCTAGACAGAATGAATAGCATATATAGAAATAAGAAAGAAAGAAACAGCAATTTCATGCCACGGTAAAAATTTCATGAGCATGTGTTCTCGGTTGTAATTCATCTAATCAACCAGAAGAAATAATGCATCAGAATGCTAGGTGCTGGGAGGTTCCAACAAGAAGCCAACTAGCCAGCCTTTCTGGTGAGCCATGCAAGCTGTGCAGCTTCCAGGAAGAGAAAAGTCAGCATCTCCCATGAGCCTACTGTTGCACGGGCTGCGAATCAAGTCCATTCACCTCCAACACTGCCCCGGTAAGCAATCCACTGGTTTGGGGGATAGGCTTACTTGATAGCAACTAAGGTACATAAAGCAACTAAATGTATTGTTTGGTTGATTCTGCAGGCCTGGGGCCAGCAGTCTGAGCATTTCTTGAGAGGATAACAGTATACTATATAGCAAATATGGGAGATTTCCTTCTATCTTGTCTTTAAAATCCAATGTTGTTCTGTTTTGCTTTGTTCTGATTGTTTTGCCTTATTTTGTTTTGATTGGTTTTATTCTGTTTCGTTTTTGGTTTCATTTTGCTATATCTGATGGAATGGTCAACTATTGTGAAGATAACAAGATATACTATGGTAGCTATTGTTGGTTTCCTAGTATCCTGCTTTGAAGTTCTATACCAACTTTCCTGCTTTGTTTTGATTGGCTTTGTCCTGTTTTGTTTTGTTGGATTTTACTACCTTTAAAAAAAAAAAGAATTCAGGGTGCTGAGGCCACATTATTCTACAGATTAAGCCATGCCCAACTTGACATTAATCCATTTATCTATCCTCCCAGGGTTAAAATTTTAATCATCATTCAATCTACTCAACTGAGCAAAAGTTTTCAGAAAATGTGAGGCTGAAGTTTGAATTCTTTTTTTAACTAACATATTTAGTCAACATGTATTCCATCTTTGGACCCATTTTTACACTTGTGGATAATTTTACTTGTCTTGATCATTATGGTGTAGACTCTTCATACCTGTGGGTTCCATGTCTTTCAATTCAATCAACAGCAGATCAAAGTATTTGAAAAAATTATTTTATCTGTCCCAAACATGTGCAAACTTTTGTATTCTGCCATTATTCTGCAAGCAATATGACAGCTATTTATATACATTTACATTGTATGAGGTATTATAAGTAATCTTCAGTTCAAAATACATAGAAGGATCTGGGTGGGTAATATGAAAATGGTATGCAATTTTACATAAGAGTCTTAGCTTATGTAAAGTTTTAGTATTCCCAGCATGTCATGGAGCCCATTTCCCATATACATCACTAGTTGATTGTATGTTAACTATAACTAATTTTCAGTCTATGTTTACCTACATCATTTTTCTTTCTCTTATAAATGTTTATGTAGTATGATTCGCAGAGCACTGAGTATTTCTAAATGACATAAAATCATATCCCATTCTTAATTTTGCAAAGTTCATAAGAGAAACAAGCAACAGATGAAGAAACTATTAAAAAAAGGATATTTTATAATTGGTATAGGTAATCTCTGACTGCAACTAATATGAAAAGATTGAGTATTATGTAAATTTTACCAGAAGTGTAGGCTTCAAATTATAGGGAGAGTTTTGCCTTACTGATGAAAGGGCTTTCTGCTTAGAAACAAAAGTCAAAACAGAAATCTAAAAATATAAAAGAAAGGTAGTGCATCATCTACTCTGGCTGAAACAATGGGTCAGCATCACAGGCACACAAACCAGGAGGACAGCTGGCTTCTAAATTTGTAGCTACCGAGCAACTAGTAGCCTGGTTCTCTAGTGTTATTGTGTTGTCAATTTTCCAGATTTCTCTAATTCGTCTCTATGGTATGTAACTCTCACTTATGGATGTTTCAATTTCCCATCTGGCTCTTTCGCAAGGTCATACTCATCATTGCTGTTATCCTTATGGACTCAAACCTAACTTACTGTTACAGCTAACTGTCACTAATAGTCCAGGATTGTATTTTGTCACATATGTATATGCAATTTTTTGAGAATCTTGTTATGATATTGTTTTTATCAAGAAAAATGAATGAAGTTTATTTGATTACACTTAATATGCAATCTTTAATTTCAGAATACAATTTTGAATTAAGCAAGCCAATGATTCTTGCTTCATAGGCATATAGGTATTTCATTGTAGAATATGATTAAACTTCATTAATGAAACCAATGCAATTTAGTTGTCATTATAAAATGGAAACAATAATAGAAATGCAGATTCCTATTCATGGAATATATCACAACATGTGTCACCAGTTCTGTGTGTGTGCAAACCTGTACACTCACAAGCATGTGTCCTTATCTATGAGTGTATTTTAAGTGAAAAATTTAGATACAAGCATTCTTCGAATTTTTAAAGCAAGAAACTCAGAATTTCAGGCAAAGAACAGAAGAACACAAGTCAAACTCAAAGGACCCATACTACTGACGGTGAAACTTTCAGAGAGGAGTGCCCAAACTGCCTTATTTATTGCAAAGTGCCAACACTGCAGTTAAAACCAAATACTGAGGTTTCAGTTTAGAGAAACAACTCTTACATTAATGTCTTTTGTCTTAAAAGAAAAACAAATAACGCATGTGCCCTAGGTTTGCACCACGGGTCTACACTATCACAGGCACTGGGCTTTTTACAGGTTTCAAGAAGTTCTAAAAAGTCTGTCTTTAGTAACTTCTTTAAAATGTATTGTACTAAACTGTAGTTGCTAGCATTTCCTTTTCATAGCTGAAAGAACAGGGGTAGTGGAAGCTAAAGTAAACTATCCGAGTTCACATAGTTCTTGAAACTTCGGATTTGGCTGTGGCAATTTAGCTCCAGTGTCTTAACAACTGCTCTATGCTCCTCGTCTCCAGCTGCCCGCCCTGCACAGGATGAAAATAACTTAGCCTCCAACTTCAGAACAAGTGTAGGAGGAGGGAAGAACGACGAACATTTTCTTCTTTGCTATAAACTCAGGTTTAGGATGTTTGTTGGGCCTCATGGGAAAATGGAATGAGTTATAATTATTGAGTACATTTTTGAAACAGAATTAATTAGATCTTCATATAAGGCAAAGAAAGTTCTAAAACTAAAGCTAAAGAGTATACCTTAAATCCTTAATATCCAGAAGTATTAAGACTAAAATACCATACATATAACTTGTACTCAGTGGCCTAAGTTATATATAGCTCAATTATAGTGATTTTGATACAAGGACTTGTTGGAATTTTGGAAAAAAATGTAGGTTCTTCTAACTTACCATTTCTCTTTTTATTGGAGACATAAACCACAAAAAATTTTGTTGAACACTACATCTTGAAAGTTTGGTATTTTCATGCATTAATTTATGGCAATGAATTTTAATATAATTCTTCCACTGTCATATCTTCTTCAATCATTTGATCACTCTTAGATTTATGTCCTTTAGCACTGATTTAATTTCTTTTTACTGCTTAGTCACATGAAACATGTCTATATTATTGCATTTACTGGAGCTATGCAAATTCATACTATTTCCAGAGCCGTTTCCTAGAAAAAAGGTTTTTTTTTAATTTTAAAGAGAAAAAACAATAAAAACAATGATACAAAGTTTCAAAACAAGTTAGGAAAGTAATGGTTAATACATTGCATATTTTTATCTAAAAGTAGTTGCTCAGATTACAAGAAATAGGTATGAAAAATTGATCAAACAATATAAGCACAAACCTTTCTTTTCAATGAACTAATAGAAATTAGTAGTATAACTATCTTAACTAACCTGTATATATATATATATATATATATATATATATATATATATATACAATTTTTCCCTTTTCCTTTCCTTTTTTTCTCCTTTTCCTCATCTCAGTTTCTCTTTCCTTTTGAAAATTCTTTTCCCATTTTCCAATGTCTATTGTACATTTTGGGTCTTTTAGCTTCTTAACACCAGGGAGACAAAACAATGTTTACAGATGCAAGTCTGATTTATTTCATTTATGACTACAGTCTCAAATTGCACCCCTTTCCCTATAAAGGTCTCAAGTTTATCCTTCTTTACAGTTGAGAACTACTTCTTCACATACAAATACTATGTCTTTTTTATCCATTCCTCAGTTGATGGACATTTGGGCTGTATCCAATATTTAACTACTACTATGCTATGAACATAGGTGCACATCTATCACTGTGATATGATGTTTTTAATTATTCTGGGAAAATACACAGCAGGGAAATAGCTGGATGGAATGGGAACTCTAAACCTAGTTGTTTTCATCATTTTTTGTTTTTGGCATCTATACCAGACTATAATCCCACCAACAGTGGAAAAGGGCTTCTTTTGCTTTAATTTGCATCTCTCAAATGACCATTGATGTTGAACATTTTTTCATGTATTTATTTGTTGTTTATATTTATTCATCTGAGAAGTCTGTATTTGCCTCAGATGCTCATTTTTAGACTGGGTCTTTGACTACTAGGGACCTGATTTTTTTCAATTCTTTATATGTTCTAGATATAAATCCTTTGAGGGGCAATTGACTAAAATTTTTCCACTCTGTGGTTTTATTTTTATTCTGTTGGTGATTTCTTTTCTTGTGCTAAAGATTTTAATAAGATGAGATCCCAGATACTGATCCTTTGAAGTATTTCTCATGCAGCCTGAGTTTTACCCTTATGTCTTCAAGATTTCTATGTTCTTTCTCTTCCAGTAGATTTAGTGATTCTGTTTTAATATTTAGATCTTTGATTCATTTTGACTTTAGTTTAGTTCATGGTGATAGACATGGGTCTAGTTTTAGTCTTCTGCATGTAGAGAGCAGGTTTTTCCAGCACCACTTATTAAAGAGGCTATCTTTCTTTCAGTGAACATGTTTGAACCTTTTGTCAAAGATGAGATGCCTGAGTGTGTTTGGAGTTGTGTCTGCATCTTCTAATCACTTTCACTGATCTTCAGGTCTATTCTTTGGCCGATGCATGCTGATTTTATCACAGTAGTTTGTAGTACAATTTCAGGTCAGGGATTGTGATGCTTCCCGTCTAGCCTTTGTTGCCCAGAATTGTGTTTGCTATTCCAGGTATTTTCTGGTTCCAAATGAATTTTAGGAATGCTTTCCCTAGTTCTGTGAGATATGTTAATGGTATTTTGTTTGGGAGTACATTAAATCTGTATGACAGTTTTGGGAGTAAGGTCATTATCACAATGTTGGTTCTTCCCATCTATGAGCAAGGGAAATTTTCCCACTTTGTGATACCCTCTCTGATCTTTTTTCAGAGTATGGTAATTTTCAATGTATAGATCTGTTACTTCCTCTGTTAGATTGATTCTTAAGTATTTCATTTTTTTGGATGCTATTGTGAAGGATGTGTTTTCTCTATTTTCTCTTCAGTGAATGTGTTACTTGTTACAGGAATTTATTGATTTTTAAGTGTTGATTTTGTATTCAGCTACTCTACTGAATTTGGTTATAAAATCTGCAAGTCTTTTGGTGAACTTTTTGGGGTCTTCTTTGTAAAATATCATGTCATCTGTGAATGATGATAACTTTTTCCTTTCTTATGCTTATTCCTTTTATTTCTATGTCTTGTCTAATTGTTATGGCTAATGTTTCCAGAACTATATTGAATAGAAGTGGTGATAATTGATATCCTTGTCTTGTTCATAATTTTAAAGTAAAAACTTTTAGTTTTTGTCCACTTAATATGATGTTAACTGTTGACTTATCGTAGATGGCTTTTATCAGATTGAAGTAAAGACCACCTATTTTGATTTTCTGTGGGATTTTTATCATGAGTGTTGGACTTTGTCAAAGTTTTTCTGCATCTATTGAGATGATCACATGATTTGGGTTCTGTTTTGTCTTTGGCTTTGTTGATATGGTGTATTTCATTTATTGATTTGCATATTTTGAACCACCCCTTCATTCTGGAATGAATCCCACTTGCTCATGGTGTATAATCTTCTTGATGATTTGCTGCATTTGTTTGCTAGTATCTTTTTGAGGATTTTTTTATCTGTGTTCATTAGAGAGATTGACCTGTTGTTCTGCTTTTGGTTGGGTCTTTCTCTGGCTTTGCTAGCTTTCTAATACTTGCCTCCAGGAATGAATTAGGAATTATTGTTTCTCTTTCAATTTCATTGAAGTGTTTGATTCTAGAAAACTTTTGCCAGGTCTTTCTTTGGAATGGAGAAGAAATTAACACGTTTACCCATAACTGATCAAACCAGGAGTTCACTTGAGAATGGAAGCAAAACAATTCAACTCCTAAGCTGGTTGTAATTTAATTGGTTTCTTCATAAAGATGAGGCCATTCAATTGCTAAGCACTCAGGAAGCTAGCATCTAAACAATTAAGAAACTATGCCACTTGGTAATAGAGATCAGCCCTTAATCTCCTATTATGAAATGAATGTGCAGGACACCTATGTGAGAACTCCATGAAGTATAAGAGAATACCAAGAGAAAGAGCATGCAGAAAAAGAGAGCTTGTGGCTGTGAGATGTGGATACTTTAGACTCCTAATCTCCTAGAACCTCTTTTTGCATTCACCTATGTATTTTCTGCTTCAATATGTCAGTATTGGAGATCTTTGTGTTCTATCTGCCTTACTAGTTTTACTCGAGATAGTGTGCTATGAACTAAAGAAAGCTTTCAGCAAGACAATACCATTTCAGTATTAATCTTTCTCCTCTTTTTCAATAGATTGTTTTCATTTTTCATTAGTTTCAGTGACTATAATTGGGCTGCTCATGCAAATCTCTACATAAAGACAGAATTCAAAAGATATATAAAGTTAATAATAGTGTGTTTTAAAATGGTATTTGAAAAGTAGTTATTACCAAGAAGCTTATCTGTCAACACTGACACTCAAACACACACTTCTTTTTGTCATTCAGTAACATATTGTGAATAATCACTATGACCACCACTGAGCCATTTACTTTGGTATTTTAAGAACCAGTGTTATATTCTAAGTAGTGAGAACCTTGCAACTTGCTCAATATTCTTCCTATTGAAATTAACCAAAAGAAACTAATGAATGAAAAAAATTAGAACTATACAGTAGCTGTTTTTTTTTATCAGTACAGTACAAGAAAGGAAAAATACCTCTTAGAACCCCTGATTAAGGTAAAAAAAAATGAATAAACTGGAATGAATCGAAAGATAAAAATTAATGTCAAAATGATCATCAAAATATTATTGAAAGAAATTTAAAAGCCACAAAGAAATTGACATATAGAGATCCACTGGGTCAAAATTAATCTATGAAGTAGAAATAGAACACATCTAAAATCATGAAAGGATCTGGAAAAGAATTTAGAGAACTATCATTTAAAATTACAAAAATTACACATGCATTAAGGGTTGAAGCCCTTACTTTTTTAACAAAATGATGATATTACTATAATAAAATTGTTCCAAATAACAAAAGTATAAAAATATACAAGGAACTTAACGATGCTAGAATAACCCACGTACCATCACCTGATAGCAAAGAAAGACTGGTAATACTACATAATAAATATGAAAATAATCTGAGTAAATTCTGTCTTGGTTAATTTTCACTAGTTGCTGAGACAAAATACTTGATGCCCAAAATGAATGAAGGAAAGGTTTATTTAGTTTATGGTTTTCAGAGGTTTCAGCCCACACTCAGCTGGCTCCAAAGCAGGATGGCATGACTGAGGGGTAAATGTTCAAGGCAGTTGCAAGGAAAAAGAGCAAAAGGGCAAAAAGTGGGAGCAAGCTTCTTTCCCTGCCATATATTGTATGCCAGCTATCTGCCCCTGGACAGGTGCAGCACTCACACTGCCAATCCCAGCACTAGACAATGAACCAAACACAAATGCTAGACTCAGCCACCTTCAAAAGACCCACCCACTATGACCACATGAGTCTTTGGGGGGACATCCAGACATAAACCATAATGTTTCACCCTTGAGCCCCCAAAGATTCATGCATATTCCTTTATACAAAAGGCATTTAGTCCATCTTCAAGAGTTGCCAAACTCCTAAGTTTCATCATTGCTGAAAAGTTTAAGTCATAAGTTTCCTCTGAGATTTAAGACAAACTCTTAGCTGAAATCCCCTGTATAAATGAAAAGAAAGTCAAACACTTTCTACATTCAATGGCACAAGATAGATATTTTTGTTCCAAAAGTTACAGAGGGGAATACAAACCATTGGGTCCAAAACAAGTCCAAAGTT
This sequence comes from Dasyprocta punctata, assembly GCA_004363535.1. Classification (NCBI taxonomy): domain Eukaryota; kingdom Metazoa; phylum Chordata; class Mammalia; order Rodentia; family Dasyproctidae; genus Dasyprocta; species Dasyprocta punctata. The sequence goes on along the minus strand of RJWM01027964.1, from coordinate 15,066 downwards.
GAGCAAGGTAAACATTAAGTCCTACAGTTTCATGTGGAACATCTGAAGCAATCTGTGGTAAGTTGTGAGCTCCAAAAGGCTTTCCTGACTCCACCTCTACAACACTTCTATTGTTTTTAGCTCCCATGACTTTTCTCTTAAGGATGCTCTGCTCAATCTTTGCAGCTCTCCTTAGACAGTTTATACTCCTAGGTTTTTTAAACTTCTAAGGTCTCTACTGTACCCTTGGCTTCACACATAACTTCACATCCTCCCCTCTTGGCGGCACACTACCTGCTCTCTCAGGCCTTCTGAAATCAGGGTGGAAGCTGCCTTAACATCAGAACTCTTGCATTCTGCATCGGTCTAAAGCCAGTACCACATGGATGATGCTAAGATCTGCTGCCAGTTGGAGCAGTAGCCAGGTTTTCCTCTCTTTTGAGGGTTGAGTGCATGAATTGCTGAGTGCTCTGAACCTCAGTCAACTCAATCTGTGATCCTCCAAATCAGCTGGTTGCTTATGGGAGGGGGAGGTCTTCTTGTCTCCCAACCCATGCTCTGGCTGGCTTACAGGAAGAGCAAACTGGCTTCTGGTTTCTCTTCCCAGACCCACATGGCCACTGCTCTTGAGGAAACAATTCTTTATTCTACCACCATTCTGGAACATAGTGTGGCTGCTACCATTCTGGAACGTGGTATTCTGTGGCTTCCTCCTTAAAGCAAAGTCTTTCACTTGTGCAGTTTTGAGGATACAAAAGATGGAGACTTGCTTTTTGTGTTGCCCTCAGGCCATTTTTATATTCTCCTGTTTCTTCTCAGCAGTCCAGATCTCCTCAGCTCTTTCTTTGCAGTACACAACCTTACTGCAGGTTACATTCTGGCCAAACTCACAATATTTTAAATCATCCTGCTGGGCTCTTTTCTCTTGATTCACAACACAGATTTGGCTAAAAGCCACCAACTATAGTCATGCCATGGCCTCAATGTTTGATTGCCTTGAAATTTCTTCTGCCATAATAATTAGTCCACTGTCCTTAATCTCAGTCTCAGGCAAAGTCTCTGGACATAAACAATATGCAGACAAACTTTCTGCAAGCCATAATATACATCATTTGGAGTCCAGCACCCAATGCAGTCCTTCTTCCCAGCAGAAACCTCTCAAACCTGGTCTTTACCAGCAGGATTTCTATCATCCTTCTGATCTCCTCACCAGAATCTCCCATACGGAACAGCCTAAGGCCTTCCAGCTCTACTCTTTCAGACCATATCTCAGAATCTTTCCAAATTCTTCTCACAAGCCATTCCCAAAGGCTTCTGAACCACATGTTCAGGTATAGTCACAGCAATGAGCCTACTTTTCTGGTATCAAATTCTGTGCTGATTACTTTTCTCTCATTGCTGAGACAAAATACCTGACATCCAAATTAGGGGAGGAAAAGTTTATTTAGCTTACAGTTTGTGAAGGTTTCAGTCCATATTCAGCTGGCTCCAAGGCAGGGTGGCATGGCTGAGGAACAACTGTTCATGGTGGCTGTGGCAGATACCAAAAGCGACAAAAGCAAAAGGGAAAAAGGGGAGAGCAAGCCTCTTTCCCTCCCTTGTACCCACTCCAGGGTTGGTGCACCACTCACACTGCCAATCTCAGCACTAGACAAAGAGCCAGCCACAAACTCTAAATTCAGATGCATTTGAAAGCCCCATCCCCCATGACCACATGAGGCTTTGGGGGAATATCCAGGCACAAACCATAAAAACTACTCAGATTTTATATTTTGTTTTTAGTTCTTAAACTTTCTCTACTCTGAAGAAAAAATATACAGTAGAATATAATATAAAAAAGTATATTTTCTTTTTTGTTTGTTTTGTTTTCTTGGATACTGTTTATTCATTGATGTACTATATTTTTACTTTGTACTTTTTATGTAACAGTCCTACACTAGGCTTCGTGGATTCAATGATGGGCAAACATGATTAAAACTCTGTCAAACAGTACGATGTACCTTGGTACATGATGATAATGATGCAAGAGTAACTAACAAGGCAATCCTACCTACTTTACAGGGAAGGAAATCAGACTATGTGAAGAGACATTCATGCTATAGAATATAACTATTGTAGCTAAGGAATGAGATGAGAATATGGAGGGTAGAAAATGGTGCAAAAAGCATGGAAGGATTGGGGGCAAATGGTCTAATTAGTGCCAAACAATCATTTATATATGCAGGTCTTTCTTCTGTGTTTTTATTATACTTTCTTGACTAGCTAACTTTCTCAGATTACCTAATCAATATTTCTGTTTCAAAGATGTTATCTGTTCTTGCTTTCTATTTTAATAAATAGAATTTACAATGATTCAGTTATATTCTAAAAAAAATTAACTGACTTTAGCCATGTTTGTCTTTATACATAGTCATTTTTGGAAACACTTGGAATTCTAATAGTTAATATTCCAATAAATATTTTCCTTCCTAATATTTATCTGTCAATTCTTTCTTTTTTAAATTTTTTTACAAATCCAAAAAAGTAGTACCATAGGTCCACAAAGTAAGATGATAGGAATTTGACAATGGTTGCAATATTGCATATTGCTACCTTCAAAAGCGTTGCTTAGATTAACAGATATAGACATGCAAAATTAATGTAAGGGCAACCCACTCAGGACCCCTTCTGTCTCTCTCTCTGACAGAAACTTTCTTTCTCTCAATAAATATATTTTGCTCTTAGAAAAAAATATTTTCAACTACTGTACCTTGATAGGGTGTCATGGTTTTAGAACCTAATTCAAAATTCAGAAGTAACTATTATATTCTTGGTACCTAAAAAAAAAAATACAAATATCAACTACCTCTGTACAAAGGAATCACTTCAAGTAGCAAAAAAAGTAAAAGATTTTCTTGTCATCTTCCTATTTGTCTCAAGTTAAAGAAACTGATTAATATCTGGTACAATTACAAACTTGACTTGGGTTTTACACACAATTTTGTGTTAAAAATGAACATACAATTACTAATGTAAAACTAGTAAACTTGAGAAAAAATGAGACTCATGCAAAAGTAGAAAATAATAAGACAATTGAAGTGACAGCATTTGACACTGCAGTAGGACTGAGAAAGATACTACATTTTCACCAAACATTCCAGGAGAGGTAACACTTCAATGCTAGTGCCACACTGCATATTATTCTTTTTGGTAATTGTTTTACAGTCAATTACGTTTTGGATAACTGTTAGCAAATTATGGCTTATTCTTTATTATGAATTAATTTTTAATTGAGAGTTTAAATAGTATCTGTAGTATCATCCTGAAATTTTATCATAATACTCTAAAATGTCATTTAAATACATCTGTATACTGACTTTAAAGAAGCTAATGAGTTTTACTTTCTCCTTAAGTTCACCTAAAGTATTACATCAGCTACTGCTTTGATTTTTCTTAGTGCTCTTTTTTTTATGTTAGCAATTAGTGCCAGAGTTATTTTATTGAATGCATTTAATTTCACTGAATGCGTTGTTGATATTATTGCTAAAAATCTCAGGTTTTTTGTTAGTCTGATGTGCTCTATTATTTAGAAGATGCAAGAAAAATTATTTTCATTATTCATCATGTATTATTTTTGGTTTTTGTTTATTGGGTTATGTACTAGAAAATATTTTTAAATTAAAAAAACTAATATTTATTGTATTCTATATCCCATATCCATTTGAATAATAAAAATGGCTAAATAAATTATGAATTTAAGCAATTAAGAATGATACTTATAATGTGGTTTAAATGACTAAAGTAAAATCAGCTTTTGGCTTATGACAGAATGTATAATTCCATAAGTAAATATGATTTACATAAAATTCATAATATCAGTTCTTCCAGAGACATTGGATATTAAAACTCTATAGCTAATAAAAGCACTAGTCACCTTGATTAGGCTTAATGATTCTTATAAATTAATGGATCATCTGCTAGTTCAGAATCTCATACAGATCACTAAGTGGATAAAAATGAGTGATTTTATGTTTATTTGTAGGTCTTGTATTGGATGACGAAAACAGCTTTCAGTAAAATTAATTTTAAAATATAATAAACATTAAAATTATTAATATTTCCATTTTGGCTAAGTTATCATTTAATGTTTAACACTTGGATAACATCAATTTCATTAATAAAAACCTTTATTTTCAGTTCTTTATTCCTATACTGTTTTGTAATGTATAGTGTTAATCTGTGGACATTTAACTGTAGGGGAACTCAAAACAATGTGTACAACTGGCTTCTTTTGCAGGTTTTTATCTATTAATAACAACTCTAATATCAATAACAAAGACATTTCTTTAGGATTTACTCATTTGTTGAATTCCTATTTAATGCATGTCACTGTTCAAAGTAATGGGATAGAAGTAACCAAATAAGGTGCAGGCAAATAGAATTCAACAGTTACATAGACCAGATACACCCAAATACCAGCCATAAGTGCAATAAGTTTTACTTGGATGGCTGTGAATTTCATAATCATTTTCATGAGTATTATTTTTCATGAGGTTCAATCTCACTAACAATCACGATAATGCTGAGTGAATGTTACTGTTACAAAATATAAGCCAGGGTCCTTACTTTCAAAGCAGCTAGAAATGAAGAAAAAAACACTGTGTAAAACTCATTTAAATTTGTCTGTGGAAGCAAGAAAGTCTACTGGACTGTATACAAACTAAACCCACTTTCAAAAATCTATTTTTTTCATGCTCTAAATAGACACAGTAGAAACATTTATAATAGGAAAAGGACTTAACTCAATCTATCTAATTTAAGTATCCTTTTTGTTTTACAACTTGTACCCTAAATATAAATTTTTATTTTTGTTCATTTCCATCTAAATATTTTTCAAACTTCATAACAAAATATACTAGTATTTTTGTTTTTAACAATTTACTTAAATTTTGTTTTTTCTCAAGAGCTTGACCTTCTACTAAGAAGTATGATAGCTTTGCAATTGATTGTTAAATCATCAACAGATTCCTGAAAAAATAATTTAAGCCACATTAATTGCCAAAATTTATGCAGATATGTACCTAAATTAAATTATAGTTGGATATTTTGGAGCAATTAATCATGTCTCAAGATTAAAAAAAAAACTATGATGAAAAGGTCAGTTATTGCCTTGTCAAATATGAGCAAATATTTATTTATTCAAAAAACTTAAATTATGGAGAGCATTAACAGCCATTCACTAGAACATACATCCATGTGAGGGCTCTCAGTGTGTTATCTTCTATAGAATTACTCTAAGTGTACAAATGTGATGAAAGAATGTGTCTTATGGTAAATGTCTCACTTTATAGAATACAACTTCCTGAAACTTCTAAATATTACTTTAAAAAATAAAAATATCCACACTATGCACACATAGAACACCCTTTTGTGTATCAACAATTATCATGAGTTCCCTGTATAATTGTAGTAGAGCTCTTACACAGTCTACACACCTTGAATGGGGAGCATAGAGATTCATAGATGCTAGAAAAACTCTAAGTGCACAGCTCCTTCATTGGACCCCAAGATCTAGAACCCAGGGGCTCCGAGTATGATGGAAAGACTGAGGCTAGATCTAAAAATCATTTAAATTTGCCTGTGAAAGGGTGAAAGAGTTGAAATTTTATCCCTATTAGAATTAAAATTGAAATTTTATCTCTATTACTTAAGACATTATTTTTAGCATTTATTTCTCTTAGTCTTATAAAACTAGAATGTAATTCACAAATTATGTTGACAATTTTATGCATAACTCAACAATAAATATGTAATTCAATGTTTAGAATAACTAAAGAATTTAAATAGAATTTCTTTTAAAGAAAACATATAAATGCTCAATGAGTACATGAAGAGTGGTTTATGTATGAAATGGAATTCAAAACAATAAGGTATTCCTTCACATCTACTAGGGTAGCTACAATAAAAAGATGTGATAGTTGTTGATACGGTTTTGGGGAAATTAATGTGACTGATGGAAATGAAAAATCTGTGGACAAATGGTTCAAAAGTTTTTCAGAAAGTTACCTAAAGTTATCAAGTCACCCAGCCACTGCTATTAATAGGCCAAGAAAATTGAATACTTATGTTCATAAAAAATTTATGCTCAAATGTTCATATCAACATTATTAATAATGGCCAAAATGTAGAGAATATTCAAGTGTCTGTCACTGCTGAATGTGTAATGATCTATGCTATGGCCATGTATAACATATTACTTGGACATACATGTATCAAGGATTAAGTACTGATACAGGTTATAAATGAATTAACTTTGAAAAAAATATGCTAAATAAAATAAGTCAGACACAAGGTATATATACTGATTCCATTCATATAAAAAGTCAGGAATACACAAACTAGTGGAACCAAAAGTAGGTTAATAGCAGCCAGGGGCTGGGGCAAGGCAAGAATGGGAAGTGATTCTTAACAGGCATAAAATTTATGTTTAGCATAATGATAACTTTCTAAAATTAGATAGTGGTGATGGCCACACAATTCTGTGAATATACTGAAAATTGCTGAAAGTACACTTTAAAGAATGAATTTATGGTAGGTAAATTATCCTTAGCTAAGCAGTCCTTTAAAAATACAAATGAAATACTTAATCCTATAGTCGTTCTATGCACAGTAAGGAGAAAGTATATTTTTAAAAATACTTATATTACTCTTAGTTGCCAGAAATTATTCAGTATATGGACATTTAAAAATATTCTACCATTGCATAAATGATATTAGTGAAGTGATTTTTTTAGAAAATAGATTTTTATGAGATGAAAGGAAAGGATGGTCTGTTTCTATTTTTTTGTCATCTCCTTTACTTATGATCTGAATCAAAGAAAATTACACAGATTCCTACTGATATACTCTGCCACTCTATATAAAGTTTCAACTGCTTTTCTAGTTTTAGAAATTCATAAAAACATAGGAAGAAACTAAAATTTAAAAAAATTATTACATATAGTTCTACACAAAATCTTTTAAACAAGACATTTTGGAAAAATGTATTTCTCCTGGCAACCTATACAAATTATGAATATGTGGTATATACCCATGCCTTGTGGAAAATATATAAATGGCTTGAATGGAATTGATTAATGAGTACTAAAATTTAAATTTAAAATGTGACACGAGTTTTACTTTTATCAGTAGTTCTAACGTAATTCACTCAACGCTCTGTAACTGAGGATGCTTATTTTAAATGTATTAATGTTAAATAGATGGACAAAAACTGTTCTGCTTAGTCTTTCCCTCTCTTTCTCCCTCTTCCTCTCCCTTTTCCTCTCCCTGTCCCAAATCTTTTTCTTCCAATTGCACAAAAAATAGCATAGTATTGTTATGGCTTGTGTTCAAATGTCCTCCCCAAGCTTCATGATGTAATAGGTCGGGCTTTTTCAGAGGTGGATGTATCTAGAGTGTGTGGCACTGGAATTGATTCATGGTGCAATGTTTGAATTAAGGGTGTGCATGCTAACCACCCTAAGTAGCCTGGATAACATGGAAACAATAGAAAGAGCTGTGACCTTCCCTTGTTGCTTTGCTACCTTCTGTGCACTGTGAACAATTTTTCTTCTGCAGTGCTGTTTGCTGTGGCATGCTGTCTTGGAGTCAGTCTGTTATGGACTGAAAGTTCTACAAATTGTGAGCCAGGATAAACCCTTCCTCCTTTAACTTGGAGTTTCAGGTAATTCATCTCAGCATTCAAAAAAGTAATTAAGACAGAATTTGGTACTAAAAGAAGGGGATCATTGGTGTGATTGTACCTCACCATGTGGTTAAACCACCATTGGACTTGGCTCGTAGGAAGGGAGGTTTAGGAAAAGTTTGGGGATGTTGGCTGAAAAAGTTGAAAAGTAGAGCTGAAATGCTTGAGGCTGTACTTGATTGGAGATTCTGATTAGAACTCAGGGGAACAGAACCTGACAAAAATTCTTCTGGTAGAGACCAGGCTCAGGAGGTTTCTGCTGGAAATAGGGACTGCATTGGCTTTTGGACCCCAGATGATGTGTGTTATGCCTTGGCAGAAAGTTTACCTGTGTTTTGGTCCTTCCAGAAACTTTGCTTGAGACTGAGATTAAGGGTGGCAGACTAATTAATCTGGCAGAAGAAATTTCAGGACAGTCTAATGTTGAGGTAATGGTATGGCTACTGTTGGGGGCTTTTAGCAAGCTTTATGTTGAGACTCAAGAGTAAAGAACCCAGCAAACTGATTTAAAGTGTTTTCAGTTTGCCCAGAAAGGAAGTTCCAGTAAAATTGTAGCCTGCAAAGAAGGAACAGAGGAGAAATTGGGCACTGAAAAGACTCTCAAGAAAAAGCTACATATTTTAGAAGAAGACAACAGAAAGATGCCCTGAGGACATCACAAAAAGTAGCGGGACTCCAACCTTTGCAGTCTTAAAATTGCAAAAGTGAAAGACTTTGCTTTAAGAAGAGAATCCCAGAGCACCATGTTCAAGAATAGTGGCAGTGGGGGCCAGGGATATAGCTCAGTGGCATAGCACCTTCCTGGCAAGTGCAAAGTCCTGAGTTTGATTTCTGGTACAGAAAAACGGTGGCAGCCTAAGGAATTTTTTCCTCAGGATTTTGTTCATAGGCACAGGACCTCTACAACCAAGAGAGAAGAAAGCCTGGTTATTGCTCCAGCTGACAGCAGACCTTACCTTGACATCATCTATGTGGTGCTGGCTTTAGGTACACGCAAAATGGAAGCATTGTGGGGTCAGGGAGGCTCCCATTCAGATTTCATAAGAATACCTGGATCTTAGGCAGTGTGCTAAAGAGGGCAGTGTGTAAACCTGTGACTGTGATGCCAAATGTGCAGTGGAGACACCAAAAATTTGGAGGAACCAGGAATGTGGATCATCCCAGAAAAGCTACCAGCAGTAAGTAAAACCAGCCCAAGAGAGAAGCCATGGAAACTACAACACCAGCAGTGCCGTGGAGGGACTACCCAAGCCCCTTTGAGTTCACAACTTTCCACAGTTTTTCAGGAATGCTGGAAGTAGAACTGTGCAATTTAATATTTGTCCCATTTGATTTGAGTCTTGTTTTCCCCCATTCTTCATGATCCATGCTTGTAGCTATTAGGATGAATATGGCTACCTTATGCCATTGTATGTTGGAAGTGTTCAACTTTCTTTTCACTTGAACGTGTGCCCACAGCTAAGAGTTTGCCTTACATCTCAGAGGAGGCTTTGGACTTGGAATTATTTTCAGCAATGCTGAAACTATTAGGACCCTGACAACTCTTGGAGATGGACTAAGTGTCTTTTACATAAATGGATGCATAAGTCTTTGGGGAACCAGGGGTGGAATGTTATGGCTTTTGTCTAGATGTCCCATCAAAGCTTCATGTGGTCATGAGTGGGCTTTTTTGAGAGTGGACCCAGAGTGTGTCACAGTGGAATTGATTCATGGTGCAATGCTAGGATCAACGGCACTAGGATTAAGTGTGTGTGTGCTACCTGCCCTAAGTAGCCTGGATAACATGTAAAGGAGAGAAACATCCGTGTTCATTCCTTGTTGTTTTGCTACTTTCTGACCACCATGAACTATTTCTCCTTTGCACTGCCTCTCTGTCATGCCACACTGCTTTGGAGTCAGCTGACTATGGACAGAAATCTCTACAAACTGTGAGCGAAAACTTTTTCTCTTTAACTTTGGGCACTAAGCTCTTTGTCTCAGCCATGAGAAAAGTAACTAAGGCAAGTATGCTATAAATATTAGGATGGTCAACCTACAATGCCAGATTTCTCCTGAGTGCATGACAGTAATGTATATTTTTATCTGTAAGTTAGGAGTGTGCATACCATTTACTTTGGCAATGCAGTTTGACTGCAGAAAGCCTGTGCAAGCTCCTGGCTATGTCCAGTATGTCGTTTTCCCACTGCCAGGCATGACAGTGGAAAAGACAGTAGATAGGCATGACAGTAAAGAGAGGAAACTCTATCTACTTAAGTCCCATGGATAGAAATCCTGAGGAGAATTTATATTAAAAGACAAAATATACATTTTCATTGTTGCTATTGCTGTAGTTTGTGTAGTCCATTGAAAATCATGGTTGTTTTTTCATATAAGGGAGTCAGTCTTTCCTGGTCTTATGTCCTTTTGAAAAGCCAAAATGCTGCTAAACATGAAAGCGTTGGATTAGGTGAAAAATTCGACACCAACAGAGGCACCCCTATACATATCCTTACAGCTAACAGTCATACAAATTTTGCATTAGTTAAAAGTTTACAAGTACTTTTAAATTAAAGCCTTAACTTTAACAAGCATATTGATCAGTAGTATTTTGTGAAGTTACGGTGTTTGTACAATATGTTTATGGTAAAATCTATTATTCAATATGCAAACATATGTTCATAGCTTGAAACACAGATTTCTTCACACATTTGTTTCATGACACCTAAGCGTAGTTTACAAAACTAGAGGAAAAGGTGACTACTAGAAATTAAATAAAATTCATAATTAAGAAGTGTTTTTTCTCTACTAGCTAATATGAATGACATAAGGGATTTTTGTGATCTAGGTAACAACTGGAGTCTCTTGACTTTGTTCTATTTATACCTATCAAATCTGTCTTGCTTTCTCACTGCTGGGACAAAATTCCCAACACTCACAAGTGAAAGGCTTACAGTTTATAAAAGTTTCAATCCGCAGTCAGCTGGTTCCCAGGCTGGGCAGTAAGGCAGAGGGCATCACAAAGGAGAAAGAGGTCCAGGCATGGCAGACAGGAAGCAAGCAGGCATCAGGGGAGAGGAAGGATGCATTCATACACACTCGTCCCACCTTTTCCCCCCAGCTTCACTCCCAACACCACACCCAGATATGAGCCCACCGATGGGCTGATCTGCTGATGAGAATGACACACACAGGCTTCAGTCTCCTCCCCAGACCCCGCCTGTTAGCGCGTGAGACTCTGCAGGACACATTAGACATAAACCATGACAACTTTCTTCCTCCTCTTTCTGGCTGTAATTGCTTAATTCTGGCTCTGACCATCTTCCTCTTGGACTGTTAAAGAGTTGCTACACTGGTCTGTGTGCCTTTCTCATACTCCCTTTACATATCTACAGAGCAACTTGTCTGAAGTTACAACTTTCTCTTCAGGAATCTTCCAGGCTACTTGGTCCCTATAGAATGGAGTCCCAGTTGCTTCTGGTGACCTGCAGGATCTGACGACTGGGAGCATTGTCAACGAGCCCTGCCTGACTGCTGTTTTCTCCCTCCTGGCCCCAGAACCCAGCACACAGGATGTTTACTGCTCTCAGCAAGTGCCAAGCAGATTAGTCTTCTGGCCTTTGGTTCATAATTCTTCTCCATTAGTGATATCACTGTTGAAGGAAATGGAAGTTCAGAGTGTGTCCTTGAACATAACAATCCTCTCTAGCTCAGTTGAACCAAGTTGACATCTCACTATCTCCATCTTTGTCTTGAATCTTGATTCTCATTTTTTTCTAACATTGGATTTCATTATTCCATATGTAACTCCATGTAAACATAAATCTCCATTGACAACAGGATTAAAGTCTTCATTCAGGTGTTACTCTGCGTACTCTGTACTGTCTCCAGCTTCTTTTCCAGGTAAATGAACTATGTGTAAAAGACATTTTACCTTCGGTTCATCCCAAAATGCTTTGCCTTGCACTGTATACAATTATCTGACAATTCTCTTTACTTTTGTTTTACTTTTAAATAAGTTGGGATTTAAATCATATATGTTCTTATTAGTATATGTTGGCACTACAAAACAGTCACTTTCTTATTTGACAATGGTGCACATATGTAACACATTTCAATTATTTATTCTTCCACTTTCCCTCTTTTCCTTCCCACTCCATCTTTGATTCCCTTTCCTTTTGCAAAGTATTTATCTCCCTATTTCCTACCATCCATCTTTTATTCTGCTCTTTACTTTTAATTTGGGTTTTTCATACAAGAGAAACATACAATATTTGTGTATGTGATTTATTTTATTTAATAGTGTGGTCTCAAGGTGCATCCATTTTCTTATACATGACTCAGGCTTATCCTTTTTTACAACAGAGTAATACTTCACTGTGTATCAATGTGACTTTTTTTAAAATCTATTCCTCTGTTGATGGGCGTATAGGCTACTTCCAACATTTAGGTTTTATAAATAGTGTTGCTATAAACATGGATATGCATGAATTACTGTGATACAATGTATTTAATTATTTGGGGAAGTTATCTAGCAAGGAAATACCTGGGTCCAGTGGAATTTCTATTTTTATGTTTTAAGGAATCTCCATACTGGTTTCCATAACGGTTTTACTAGTGCATATTCCCACTGATGTTCCTTTTTCTCTATAGCCTCACTAGCGCTTGTTACAAATGGGCTTTGTGATAGTGGCCATTCATCCAGAGTAAAATGGAATCTCAGTTTTGTTTAATTTGCACTTCTCTAATGGCTAGAGATTTTGAACATTTTCAAATATTTTTCTTAGGCATTTGTACTTCTGAAAAATTTGTATTCTTTTTGCTTGTTCATTTATTGTGTCTTTTATTGGGGGGTATTTTCTTAGTTTTTGTGTATTCTAGATGCTAGTTCTTTGTCAAGGAAGAGCTGGCCAGTTTTTTCTCATTCTGGAGGCCTTCTCTTCACTCTGTTGTTTCCTTTGCTTCACAGAAGCTTTTTAATTTAATACAATCCCTGTGTTGATTCTCGATGTCATTCCTTCTACAACCGGAGCTCTGTTCAGAAAGCCTTTGCCTACTCCTGTGTCTCCAAGAGTTTCATCTGTTTTATTATTTCAGCAGTTTTTTTCCCTTGCTGCTCCCTCCAACTGTTGCTCCCCTTCCCTTTGCAAAAGCTCTATTTCTATTTTTTCTTTATTCCTCTCTTTTATTTCCATTTATCTTTTGTGACATGTTTATGTCCATTGTCTCACTTCTTCACATGTCTGGTTTTTTTTTTCATTTTATTTGAAACAAAAAATTCACATTTTTATTGCAGTGTGAAACAGTACAAAAAATGGCATAAGATGTTAATAGTCTCTACTAACTTTCATTTCACTCCTGTGGTGGAATCAGTCTTGGCAGATTGCTGTGTTTCTTGGCCCATTCATCTCCAGTCATAAAATCCAGTGAAGCATATGTGCAAATCCATAGGAGTGGCACACATTGGCAGTCACTCATCCAACACTCATTTTTCTCTTCTGCCTTACATGGGTACCGTGCTTGCTTAGGGAATGGACCCTACCAATATGCCCTGTTGCAATGTGTTTTATTATAGTTTTCCCTTCAGGGACGGGCACAATGAGACACAGTGGCTGTCACTAAGAAGCATGTAGCTGACGGTGGATAGGCTTTGGGGAAAGTTTTTTTTTAAAGGGAGACAGCCTTTGCTCTTTCCCATCAAGCATGTTTGGAACATGACTATGGCAGATGTGCTGTAAAGAGTCACATGCATCTAAAGCTCGTGGAGCAAAAAAAAACAAATACGGTTTCGGCATCTGTAGTCACAGGATGCCACCACAGCAGCCCTATACGAATTAATCATTGAACTCTCATTTTGCAAAGAAAATAATCTCTTTTATTGTTTATTTTGCTGGGAATAATGGACATTCTTCATGCCCAGTATCCCTGGGTCAGACATGTTATTTTGAAGATTTTTATACTCATCATACTGACATGGCATTAAATACAGATTTCCTAAGTTTAAAACTGAAAAGGTTGGTTGCTTTCAGCTTTTCTCTTACAAAGAATATCATAGTAAGTAAGCATCAACACAGGCAACTTCGTAAGTGTTGCTGGTCTGCAGTTATGATGATAATGTCTCCAAAGTGGGTTTGCTAGAAGACTTCATATAATTAAAGTTTCATAAACATGTTAGTTTATGAAGACAGGTAGAAATTCACACTGCCTCAACAAATGTATGAATTTCTTTCCCCAAATGTATAATGTCATTTGTTGCATGTTACATCTTCCAAATTATTAATTGTCTTATGAATTTCTAAATCATTTTGCATTTATATCAATGCATTTAATATATGTCATTTAATAAGACAGCCTACTGTCTGTCTTTTAGTTTTCTTTAGGGAGTGCTTTGCAATCCAAATATGTGTCATTAAATAATATACATGTGTTCTTGATTCTTGATTCACTATTCTTATATAATATGAATTGATTCCTGGATTTAAGGTACAGAACATTATTTCCTTGTTCTCTAAGTAGGTCTTTTCCAAAAATTTCATTGTAAATAGTGTGTTTCTTTCTTAGTTTATCAATAGCAATGAACTTGCATTGATTTTTACCTTAAAGATTAAAATTAATAAAACATTTTTATGTCTGTCCATTGTTTTCCTCCTGCACTAAGTTGTTAGTAAGAATATATGTTTTACAATGTCTAATTTTGCACTATTATCATAGGGCTAGTCCCATAACCATTTAAAAATGTAACTACTGTCATGTTGCCTAGAATTTTGAAGGATGTGGTGGCTTTACAATTATAACAAAAATTTGTATTACATTATTTTTACAACTCATACTTTCCAAATATATTTTAATACAAAGATTAAAAATTAATAGTTTGTAGAGATGGATTTGCTCCTGTTGCTTCCTCACCTGTCCTGAGGAATTTGCTCTAATTCTGGATGGCCATAAAGAGACCATTTGAAATGGAAGACTATTGAGAGAAAGCTGCAAGTTACACAATGGCCGCACAAAGAGGTAGTGGCTTGTTTGAGATTTCCTATGCTTTTTATAAGAAACACTATCCACCCCCACACACACACCGTCTTCTTTTGTCCTGGTTGTTAAATGTTGGCTCTTTATTGTTTCCAGAGCTTGAATAAAACTTGGGGAAACTTGTCCTTCAGACATTCTATTATCAGACACATGATTATTTCCACTCCTTGGAGATGACTTGGGTAAACTTTACTCAAATTGGTAGATGATTCAAATATTGAAACAATATTTACAAAATTATTAATAGCTGTAGGACAAGAATATTAGCAAATTTATTTTTCTTTACCACAAAGATTGATTTCTGCCTATTACAGAAAAATAGGAAGAACGTAGCATGACTCAATTGTCACATTTATCAG
>RJWM01027963.1:0-26101 GCA_004363535.1 Dasyprocta punctata | reverse complement strand
TCCTGGGAAAGCATTGTTTATAGTGTTCTGGTTTTTATTGGTATAGATAATATTATAGTTTACAATCCGAATTTTCTAAGCTTTTCTACTTACATTACACTTACCAGACAGCAAAAATTTCAAGGAATAGTCAACTTTTTCTTCTTTCTGGAAACTTTCTAGTCTTTAAAACTTAACCTGATGGTTAATGTGCTGTAAACACTTTCAACATCATCAGATTGTTTTGTGTTTTGAGTTCCCATGAAAGACTAATAGCGACTAAACTCATTCCACTCGTAATATTCAGTGTTGTGAGGAGCGGCACTTTCATCAGCCCATTGAGCACTGAAGCTCAATCTGAATCTACAAATCATACTGTAAGACAAAATAATCACTTTCAAATCGTGTTGCTATGTCCTATTAATAGCATGCTATTAAAGTAACTGAGCCCAACATAGTGCGACCCTGCCTCAAAAAACTAGGGCTGGGAGTTGGGCTCAGTGGCTTAAGTGCCCGTCTGGCAGGTGTGAGTCTGTGAGTTTGCTCCCCAGTGCCGCAAAAAAAAAATAAAAATAAAAATAAAATAAAGTAACTGAGCCCTGTAGTAAATCTCTTCTGGAGATAAAAATTGAAACTTCATAAAATATTTTATTAAAAAAATATAAATAGAGCTGGGCGTGGTGGCGCATGCCTTTAATCCCAGCACTCAGGAGGCTGAGGTAGGAGGAGCGTTGTGAGTTCGAGGCCAGCTTGGGCTACAACGCGAGCGCAAGGCTGGCCTGAGCTACACAGTGCGACCCTGCCTCGAAAAACTAGGGCTGGGAGTTTGGCTCAGAGGCTTATGCACCTGTCAGGCAGGCGCGAGGTTGTGAGTTCAATCCCCGGTACCGCAAAAAAAAAAAAAAAAAAAAATATATATATATATATATATATATATATATATAAATAGTTACAGACATTTTCCTTGTTATATTTTATGTGAAAGACACACAGGGCTATCACACACATCTGCTTAGACCAAGGCCACGTGACAGCATAATGCAAGGTACTAAAACATGGGTGTAAGTGGCTGAACTTGGTTTTGGTGGCATGGCTGCCACAGAAACACCTAGCATTTTGTTGGCAAAGGTCAACGTAGAAAGGCTTGCCCGTTTTCAAAGGGAGGCCGAGATAATGTTATAAATATGAATTTAGGAATATAACTTGCCAGATAGGTTCAGATAGAGGAGTGCGCTGTGTCCAGGCAGAGAACAGCACCAAGAAGACCGCAAGGTACTCACCGTGGGTCACAAGTTCCACAGTTGGCCCCTGGTAAATAGGGAGATGTAAGGTTAGAGTCACTGCATAACCCAGGTTGATAATGACAAAGACACGGATAATTATAAAGAAGGGTGCTTTTTAAAGGTTAGGGAAGAGCTAGACATGGTGGCACACATCTGTAATCCCAGTGCTACGGAGGCTGAGGCAGGAGGATTACTCTGAGTTCAAGGCCAGCCTGGACTACATAGTGAGTTCGAAGCCATCTGAATTACGTAGCAAGACTCTACCAAAAAACAAAAACAGGGCCAGGGATATAGCTCAGAGGCACAGCACCCACGTAGCAAGCGCAGAGTCATGAGTTCGATTCCTGGTACTTCCCCTCCCAAAAAAATTTAGGGAAGGGAGACTGAAATATGGTGAGTGGAACTGGGATGATTCATTTAGGAGGCATTGTTTTGTTTACAAATTGACCAGTTTGGAAATAAGCAGCGCTGAAGACCTCGGGAAGAAGGTCTGGCTCCTGGCATCAACAGTCTATGACAACACAACGGCTGCAGGTATCACGAAAAGTAGTTATCCAAGCAGGAAGACATGAGGCAGTGAGTCACAGCCCTCCTCTCTTCCCTCCCCTGCCCTCTGCTGTCACTGACAAACCAGGCAGTCACCTCCACACAGTCACTGCCAACATCGGACAGCAAATACCAGCTCAACTCCCTCCAGCAAGAGCAGATCTGCTGCAAAGGGATACATTAAGAAAATGAGTATGGTGAGCTAAATGAACCTTTTCTCCCTTAAAACAAAAAGAAAAAGAGATGTTTTTACAGCAAGACACGCTGTTAAGAACGTTTATTAACTGCTGATGAGTACAGTCACAAACTGAAAGTTGTTATTCAGCAGCATATTCCTTTTCAGTGAAGAGTCACCAATCCTTAATGCAGCTTTTATGATATGTAGGAGAATATCCTGTAGACGTTTTATACACAAACAATAACATTTTATCTTATTTTGCATAAGCTATATTTGCATAAATGGATTCCATAATCTATCTTTTTTACTTTTTTTAGGGACAGTGCTGGGGATTGAACCCAGGGCTTTATACATGCTAGACAGGTTTTGTTTTGTTTTGTTTTTACCAGTTAGCAGCCTCCTCAGCCCTCTATATTTTAAAACAGTTTGCAAGAAGCACTCCTTATGAATTTGTGACAGACATGTGTTTATTGTTTTTATATAGAAGACATAGATCAGATTTAAGATAGAGATAAAGCATCAAGAATATTTCAAATGTAATTACTTCATCCTTTAAAGGCATTTTATTTTTTTGAGACAAGATTGCACTATGTAGTCCAGGCTGGCCTTGAACTCACTATGTAGCCCAAGCTGACCTCAGATTCACAGTGATCCTCCTGCCTCAGCCTTGCTAGGATTACAGACATGTGCCACTACACCTGGCCTTTAAAGGCATTTTGCTTTGTATCAATTTTCCGGTAATCAGATTTGGAAAGTTACTTATAAATGCGATAATTTCATTTTAAAATAAAACTAATTGAGTTGGGCATGATGGTGCATACCTGTAATCCCAGCACTTGGGAGGCTGAGTCAAGAGGATTGCCATGAGTTCGAGGCCAGCCTGCGCTACATAGTGAGATTGAGGCCAATCTGAACCACACAGACAGACCCTGTCTCAAAAGACAAAAAAAAAAAAAAATGGTGTTGAAAGAAGGAACTTCCATTCAAAAAAATATTGAGCTTGGTATTTAAATCAGGAACCTATTCTGTTTGCTCATAGCAGAGAGACAAAAAGATCAAGGAGCGGCCATTTGAGCTGAGACTTCCTTGAAGCAAGCGGGTCCTCGGAGACGCTGAGCTGTAAAGTGGCTGTAAAGTGGCTGTAAAGTGGCCAGGAGGGGCGGGCAGGATGAGATAGAGTGGAGCCCAGTTAAGGAATTCGGAGATTAAAATCAAAATTTCTTCCAGTGTAGAGAAATAGAGGAAGGAGTGCGATTGCTAAAGAATGTTTGCAGGTGAGAAAGGGCGCCTAGAGGTCAAACAGCCTGCCTGCCTCGCTCCGCAAATCGGCTTACAGACGCTAATTGGGAGAAAAAGGGCGCGCGTTGCCTCGCGTAATCTTGGGTCTTGGGGCCCGCCGTAGACGTCGTGAGCGGAAGCCGCCCGTTGCCTTGGAGCTGGCGAGACGCCGCTGAGCCTGCACTGCAGGGAAGAGACCCGGCGGCGGGCATTGGTCACCATGTCGGTGTTGGACGTGCTTTGGGAGGACCGGGACGTCCGCTTCGACGTCTCCTCTCAGTGAGTCTCCGAGAGTCCCTGGGGCCTGCCGCCTGTAGAGGGCGACGCGGCGCCGACTCCAGTCGGGCCCGTATGTGGGCGGTGGTTTGCGCGGGCGGCGCCTGCGGAGAACGCGGAGAATCCGGCTTCTCGGGCCGCTGCGACCCTCAGGGCTGGCGCCGCTGTAGAAACACGGCCGGATTATAGTTTCGGCCCCGTCCCAGACTGGCACCTTTCAGGAATGTGACCCGCACGGTGGCAGAGACTGCCTAGGGCGTGGGCGTCCACTGAGCCCAACCGAGCTTGGGATTTCAGTTTCGCCTGGTGCCGAGGACCTGAGCAGGGACTCAGGAAACAGGGTTGTGAAACTAGGTCTGGAATAGCGATGCCCTCTGTGGGCCCTTGGACATCGACTTTTAGGGGGTTTGTTTTGTCTTTTTGAGACGGGGTTTCACAACTGGCCTTGAACTCACTTTGTAGCCTAGGCTGGTCTCGAACTCGAAGCGATCCTCCTGCCTCAGCCTCCCGAGTGCTAGGATTACAGACACCACCAGGCCTGGCCGACTTCAACATTCTGAATTGGAATTTTCTCGTTTATAAAACGAATGGAGTGGGACTGAACATTCTTAACCATTTCAAAGCGCCGGCGCAAGCGTGTAATCCCAGCACTCCCAGTGGCTGAAGCAGGAAGATCTCAAATTTGAGGCCAGCCTGGAACAGGATGAGACCCCTCTCCAAAATCAAAAAATCTTAACAACAGCAACAACAACAAAAATCATATTTGTAATAAACTTTTATGTCATTCATCTGAATTAATCAGGAGTCCTGTTTTAGAACTTTAGTCTTCCCAAAGGTTCAGGGGGTGGAAATGCTTGTTGAGATCTTAAGTGCTGGAAAACATTAAAGCTAAGATTTTTGGATTAATGGCCTAGAGCTTTGTAGCCATTTCTCAGTGGATGTACCTTTTTAGAAGGGAAAATAAAATGTTGGTATATTTCCCAGGATTGGGTACCTAAGAATATCATAGTGTTAGGTCCCTTAAGAGGTTGGAAGGAATTATTACACACATTCTTTGACTTTTTTCTTTCATTCTTAGAGGACGCAGTCCAAACACATGTCCATTTCATGAGCATTTTCAACACATTAAACATCAAATGCTTCCTTTATGCCGGTTACTGTGCTGGAAACTAGAAATAACAAAAATGATAGAAAATAATTCTCATACACTCCCCTCCCCATTCTATGCAAGCGATACACATAGACAACTATAATAAACATGGTTAAGAACTTTGCTGAAGCCGGGCGTGGTGGCGCACGCCTTTAATCCCAGCACTCAGGAGGCTGAGGTAGGCGGAGCGTTGTGAGTTCGAGGCCGGCTTGGGCTACAACGCGAGTGTAAGACCGGCCTGAGCTACATAGTGCGACCCCGCCTCAAAAAACCAGGGCCGGGAGTTTGGCTCAGTGCCTTAAGCGCCTGCCCTGCCAGGCGCGAGGTTGTGAGTTCAATCCCCGGTGCCGCAAAAAAAAAAAAAAAAAAAAAAAGACCCTTGCTGAAAACTACAAGGGAAAAAAAAAACCTAAAGACGATGGAAGAACAGAAGAACAGTTCATGATGCCCAGAGAATGCCTCAAAGAAGAAATGATGTTTGAATTACACCCATCAATAAGCAGGGCCTTGTCTGCTCAGATAGGGAGCAAGTATTCTAGAAAAGAAAAATGAGAAGTGATGTCTTGGAGGCATGGCCATCATGGATGGAAGGCAGAGTATGCTGCAGGGAGAGGCTGGAGAAAAGTAGGTCAGCCAGCCTGTGAGACGTCCACCGAGGATTCTGGAAGTCAGCCTCTCGGCTGCTGGATGACAAGGAAGGCTTTAAAGCGGAAAGTGATGTCATATCTGTATTCCCAGTAGCTACTCGAGTTGGTTCTGTGGCAAATTTATTAGAATGTTCTCCTTGTGGTCTGCTGGTTTGTTGTTTCAGTATTTTCGATGTGTTGTTTGACACTTTAGAATTGTACTAGTCAGCAAGCTCTTCGTGTTTAATTATGTGGCAAGGCCTGAAGATGTTTTGCATACACTCTTCTTAGCCAGTCCTCCTGTAGCTACCCGCTGTCCTGGTCCTTCAGTAGCTACCTGCTGTCCTTCCCTCTACTTGGAAACCTCCGTGGGCTCTTCCCTGGCCACAGAATCGGGCCCATACGATCAGCCTGGCATCAAAGATTCTCTGTTACCTGGTCTCTCCATAGTTACCCAATTGTGTGTCTCTCACTCCTCAGTACCTCTTCTTCCCCCAGGCTGGGCTTTTCCTGTGCTCTTATCTTCCTTGTCCTCTCTTTAATCCTTGACTCTCCCGTCTTTCCCTTGCAGTTCTCCAGACGCTACCCCTTCAGCCTAGTTCCGCTTACTCCGAGTGGCACTGGTCACTTCAGCCCCACCGAGCTACAAGTACCTGAGGTTCTCCGCAGACCTCGCTCTACACACATGCGCACTCAGGGCCATTTCCATGCGGTGTCTCTTCTCTCCCAGGAGACACTGGAAGACCTTGTTGTAACTGTAATATTAAAACTTTGATGTTTATTTTAGACAAATGAAAACGAGACCTGGTGAAGTCCTTATTGATTGTTTAGATTCAATTGAAGACACCAAAGGAAATAATGGGGATAGGGGTAAGTATATTTTATAATATATTTTATATTTTTGGTTTAATTTACAAGTGTTGTATTAGCTGGAGAGAATATAAAACAGCATCACATATAAATGTAATTGTGATAATCCCTGTACTCGGGAGGCTGAGGCAGGAGGATTGAGGCAAATGTGAGGCCAGTTTGGGCTACATAGTGAGTTGAGGGCCAGCGTAGACAGTATAATGAGATCTATCACAAAACAACAATAACAACAAAATGTAGTCGTAAGACTAGAAGAGTTGAGTCCATAGAATTTTATCAGATTTAAGTAGAAAAAGGGTAGAGATAGATATTAAGCACGTAGCCAAAGAATGCAAGTTCTCCCACAGTGTCAGTGCTGGGTCTGCCCCAAGCTTAATCCAGTAACTGTGTGCAGGGTCGAGGGAGCTCTGTCCCTCACATCAGCCTACCCAGGAGTGGGCGGGGTGGGGAATGGAAGGAGGTCGTAGCTGTGGTAGCTGGCACCATGCTGCTTTTTAAAGACGTCTAGGAAGAACGCCAAGCACATGCACCCTAATGGAACTTCCAGGTGGACACGGGAAGAGAGTTTAGTGCTGTGCTGTGAGGTCTGTAGGTTGAAGACTGGAGAATCCTTCCCTGTCACTGACGGCAGTCGTGGCTGTGCCCTGGACCATCACGCCTCCAAATCAGATGACCTCAGGTAGAATTTAGAGTCCCCAGCCTGCATGCACCACTGCCCAGGAGCCAGTAACCAGTGGTCAGCAGGTCTCCAAAACAGCACTACTGTTCCTCGAGGGGAAAAGGCGGGGGTGGGGGACGGTTGGAGCGGCAGCTGAGTGCTGCCTCAGAGTTTCCTGGGTGGAGAGGAGGCTTGGGAAAGCAGGGCACAGACTCTTTCTTGAAGGAGGACTAGGAGAAGAACTCCTCTGTGCTGGGCAGGGAACTGAACCTCAGCACGGAAGTGTCCACTGCCGCCTTCAGGCGGCTGCTCGCTGGCCAGGCCTTGCTTCTGCTCCGCAGTTGGCTCGTGTGAACAGCAATGCCGCTGAGCCTTCTTCCTGGGAGGAAGCCACTGTCTCTGCCGTCCATAGCAAGGGCCCCCTTAGACAGTGCTGGCTACGCTTTGCTGTAGCATTCCGGCGGCCCCAGGCCAAGTGAGGGTGAAACATCTAGCAGCAAATAAGACGTTTTGGTTTGCGCCTTTGAGGGTGGAATAATAATTCCACTGTCATAATGGTGCATCTTGCTGAAATGTGAATTCACTTGAGGAAACCAAGAGAAAGTGTGGTTGTTCTCATACAAGTAGCCAAGTATTCTTACAAAGACTGTCGGTAAGAGGACATTTGTTTCCTTCGTCAGGGACTCTGAGTGCAGAATCCTGTACCCATACTAGCACTTTGGAGTAGGTAAAACAAAAGGCCTCCCTGGCCAGAAATCTCCATCATAGGTTCCTGAAATCCCACTTTGAATACAAATGACTCTTTGCACTGATCTCAGAAACCATTGTTTAACTGAAATGTCACAGAAGTGTGCAGAGCCTCTGGCTGATAAGGTAGAAAAGGGAAGGGAAATCCCATTCTGTTCACAGCAGAATCAGGCGTATAAGCATTTGAATGAAAACTGCCAGGAGGATACAGTGGCATGAATGTGCAGATGAGAGTTCTTGGAGAAGCTATTAACGAATACTTTGTAATTATACAATCCCATACTAAGTTGTACACATATGACCTGCTGGTACCCCAGAACATTTTCTAACAGGACAAAAAACTAGTACACAAAATAGGGCGCGTGGTACACACCTGTAATTCCAGGACTCAGGAGGCTGAAGCAGGAGGATCAAGAGTTGGAGGCCAATCTGGTTTGTGTTATGAGTTCAAGGCCAGACCAGCCTGGACTACGTAGCCAGACCCTATCTCAAAAAAACAACAAAAAAAAAAAAAAAAAAAACCTCACAACTCTCTTGTTGGTCAGTCTGAGTCAAACTAAGCTCTTGGCAGTGAATACCTGAATACCTTCTACAAGCCTCAGATTTTGTTTCTCTGGGATTCTGAATCATATAATCTTACATAGAAGAGGTTTATATGAAAAACATCTGTTTGATACTAGATAAGAGTTCCACATATATCTCATCTTGTACTGCAAAAATGGGTCCTTACCTAAACTAATCAATTTTTTATTTTTTCTTTTTAGGTAGACTTTTAGTAACTAATTTAAGAATTATCTGGCATTCATTGGCATTATCCAGAGTTAATCTTTGTAAGTATCCTTGTTAGATGAAATTCTAAGGAAAAAAACCTTGGCCAGGGAACTTGGATGATAGCTTTAGATATTAAGAAAAAAAAAAAGACAAGGCCCAGGGATGTAGCTCAGTGGCACAAGTGCCTGCCTGGCAAATGCAAGGTCATGAGTTCAATCCCCAGTACCAAAAAAGTTAAAAGAAAAATTAAAAATCTGTGTACCATGAAATGTGTGGAAATCTGAAATTGACCAAAACTTCAGAAATCTTGGACTAACCACAGACTGCTTTGTAACGCAGAAGATGCGATCCATTCTTATTTTTCAGTCTGTAATTGTGTCTTGGACATAGATGAGATCAGGGGTTTTACACTGAATAGTTTTTGTCTTTGTTTTTGCTTGTCTTTGGCAGTTTGCTATAATGTGTTTCAAGAAATCCCAGCAAAGGGAGATTTAAACTCTAATGAAAGTAAAATCTTTTCAGTTTTCTTTGTTAGTTTTGTTTTTTGGTTTTTACTTTCTTTTTTGTCTTTTGTCTTTTTTCTTTTTCAGTAAGGGTCTCACTCTAGTTCAGGCTGGCCTTGAGCTCACTTTGTAGCCCAGGCTGGCCTTGAACGTGCAGCAATCCTCCAGCCTCAGCCTCCTGGGTTCTGGGATTGGAGGTGTGGTCCACTATGCCCAACTTATTTATGGAAAATATTGACACCACTAAATCAAAAAAATTCTAGCGAATAATCTAAAATAGTTTTAAATAATAAGCAAAACAGCACCAGGTATGATGGGTATACACCTGTAATTCCATCACTCAGGAGGTTGAGGCAGGAGGATCACTGGAGTTCAAGGTCAACCTGGGCTATGAAGTGAGTTCAGGGCCAACATGAACTACATAGTGAGACCCTTTCTCAAAATAACCAAAACAGCAACAATAAAAAATGTTTTCAGAGCCGGGCATGGTGGCACATGCCTGTAATCCCAGCACTTGGGAGGCCAAAGCGAGGATTGTTGCAAATTCCAGACCAGCCTGGGCTGCAGGGTGAGTTCAAGGCCAGCCTGAACCACATAGTGAGACTGTCTCAAAAAGACAAAAGGAAAAAAATTTTTTCAACAAATAATGCTGTGTCGATTGTAGAAAAAGCATACTTCATTCTTCCTATGTTTTTTCATTTGTTCAAAAATAATCAAGTATTTCTTTTAATTGTTTAAAATGTTTAATTATTTCCTAACAATTTTAAAAAGTTGTATTTCTATTTGTGTTTTTTTAAATGTTAAAAATTCTGTATATATGTTTTTGTACAAAGTATTTTTTCTATTTATTATATCATATTCCTTAAATTCTTTGTTTTGATTTTAGCTATTGGCTACAACTGCATATTGAATATTACAACAAGGACTGCTAACTCTGTAAGTCTGAAAAACCTTATTGAGAGATACATTTATTTATGTACATAGTGAAAAACCATTAGATATTTGAAATTAATATTTGTTTTTACTTTAAATAAGCAATTGCTCTTCAAATCTAAACTTTAAAATGAATTTGTCCTTACAGAAATTACAAGGCCAAACTGAAGCTCTTTATATACTAACAAAATGTAGCAGTGTTCGCTTTGAATTTATATTTACCAATTTGGTTCCTGGAAGTCCTAGGCTTTTTACTTCTGTGATTGCAGTACACAGGTATAGTAATACTTCATGGAATATTTTAAAGTAATTCTGTGATACAGATTTAGTGGAGCTGGGTGTGGTGGTTCACACCTAAAATCCCAGCACTCAAGAGACTGAGGCAGGAGAATTGCCATGAGTTTGAGGCCAGCCTGTGTTACATAGTGAGACCCTGTATTAAAATAAGAAAAGAAAAGAAAAGAAAAATTCAGTGGATACAGTTTAGACGTATGACAGTATCTTCCCCAAAGCTTTATTGCAGTTATTCTGAAGACATTTAGGAGGACATGTTTCATTATCATTAAATAAGTACTTTAAAGAAATATATAAAATACATAAGAGTACTGAAGAGTCATAAAAATTTCTACTGGGTCGGGGGTTTAGCTCAGCAGTGTAGGCGCCTGCCTGACAAGTGCAAGGTCGTAAGTTTGATCCCCAGTACCAAAAAAAAAAAAAAAAAAAAAAAAAAAATTTTGTACTGAAGAGCATATTAAATTAGCACCTACCAAGGCAGGTAAAATGAAATAGAGAAAGCTGGGCATGGTGGCGCACGCCTTTAATCCCAGCACTCAGGAGGCTGAGGTAGGCGGAGCGTTGTGAGTTTGAGGCCCGCTTGGGCTACAATGCCAGTGCAAGGCCGGCCTGAGCTACATAGTGCGACCCTGCCTCAAAAAACTAGGGCTCGGAGTTTGGCTCAGTGGCTTAAGCACCTGTCTGGCAGGTGTGAGGCTGTGAGTTCAGTCCCCAGTGCCGCAAAAAAAAAAAAAAAAAAAAATAGAGAATTGACATTTAATGTCAAGTTGAGTAATTCATCTAATGAAGTAGGATCATTTTTCTAGCATAAATAAACATTTGGGTGGTTTTTCTGAAAAAGCTTATTTTATTTTATTTTATTTTTTTTTTTTTTTTTGAGACAGGATCTCGCTATGTAGTTCAGGCTAGCTCACTATGAGTTCATAGCTCACTAGGTAGCCCAGGCTGGCCTCAACTCAGCAGTCCTCTTGCCTCAGCCTTCTGAGTGCTGGGATTATAGTTGTTGTTTGTTCAACTCATCTCTTTCACACCTTCGGCTCTTTTTTTTTTTTTTAAAGAAAAATCTGTGTGTTAACGGTTTTTTAAAAGCTAGGCTAAGCCAGGCATAGTGGCACACACCTGTAATCCCAGCACTCAGAAGGCTGAGGTAGGAGGACTGCTGTGAGTTTCAGGCCAGCCTGGGTTATATAGTGAGTTCAAGGCTAGCCTGAAATATACAGTGAGACCCTGTTTCAAAAAACAAAGAAACAAAAAAGCTGGGCTAAGAGGACAAAGTGTATAGTTATTTCATTTGTATCTTTTCTATTACTAGCAATGTTGAAATTTTTCATATGTTTGGCTATTTGCAGTTTTCTATTGTAAATTTCTTAATTATACCTTTATCTGTCATATGTGTTGCAAGTATTTCTTTTTTTCTTTCTTTCTTTTTTTTTTTTTTTGTACAGGGGACTGAACTGTTGCACGTATTTCTTAGTTTCCTAGTTTGCTTTTTTATTTTGTTGATGATTTATACAAATATATATTTGTTTTGTTTTGTTTCGTTTTTGCAGTGCTGGGGATTGAAACCAGGGAGTATTGAGCTGTATCTCCAGACTCTTTTAAAAATTTTGAGACAGGGATTTCATTAGGGTGTCTAAGCTGGCTTGCCATTTGTGATCTTTCTGCCTCAGCTTCCCAAATAGCTGGGATTACAGCTCTGTACCACCACACGTAACATAATGATTATTTATTTATTTTGGTCTTTTGAGACGGGGTCTTGCTCTGTAGTCCAGGCTGGCCTTGAATTTGTGGTGATCCTCCTGCCTCAGCCTCCTGAATGCTAGGATTATAGGCGCATGGCACCATACCTGGCATTACTTTTTTACTCAGGTATAATTCCTATGACATAAAATTTCACCTAACATAAAATTTACTAGCTTGAAGTATGCTGTTTTGATTACTTTTCTCTTGTTGGTGAGACAAAATATCTGATGCCCAGAATGAAGGAAGGAAAGGTTTATTTAGCTTACAGTTTTTGGAGTTTTCATTCCATACTCAGCTGGCTCCAAGGCAGGGTGGCGTGGCTGAGGGGCAGCCATTCATGGCAGCCACAAGCAACAAGAGCGAAAAGGACAGAAGGGGAAAAGCTCACCTCCTTCCCTCCCTTGTACTGTGTGCTGGCTCCCTGCCCCTGGGTGAGTGCTGCGCTCACACCACCAATCTCAGCGCTAGACAACAAACCAGTCACCAACGCTAGACCTAGCCGCCTCCATGACTGCGTGAGGCTCTGGGGGGACATTTAAACAAACTACAATATATGCAGTTTAGTAGTTTTAGTGTATTCACAAGGTTGTACATCTCCCACCATTATCCAATCCCAAAATACTTCTGTCAGCCTTCAAAGAAACCCCACACTGCAGGCATTGTTCCCATTCCTTCTGCCCACAGCCCAGACAGCCATGAACTTACTTTCTTGACAACCCTGAGCTTATTTTCTGTCTCTTAAGGATTGGCCTGGCCTGGACATTTCCTGGCAATGGAGCCACGCAATGTGTGGCCAGGTGTCTGACTTCTGCCTGACACAGTGTGTTCAAGGTCTGTCTGTGTTACAGCACATATCAGTGGCATTACCTTCCTTTTCATAGCTGCCTAATGTTCCCTTCTATCCATATTTCATTTGTCTGTTCATCAGCTGATGGACATTTGGGTTGTTTGCGTTTTTTTAGCTATTAGAACTGTGATTGCTATGAACATCTATGTACAGAGTTTTGTGTAAACATACAGTTTTTCAGTTTTCTTGGCCATATACCTAAAGCTTAGTGTTTTTTTTTTTTGTTATTGTTGTTTTTTTGGTACTGAGAATCAAACTCAGGACCTTGCACTTGCCAGGCAGTATCCCCGGCTAAAGCTTAGTTCTTTATGGTACTCAAAAGTATTACAAAGTGAAAAGCTTTGAGTGGTGTATGAAATGAGCATGAAAGCTGCGTTTCTTTAATAGTATAAAAATATTTGCCCCCCCAGATGACTTAAAGCATAAATCGTGTCCACATTCATTTTCTAGTGGTTAAATATTATAATAGTACTAAAGAAATTTAAGATTTACAAGCCAAATGGTCAAACACTACTCTCTAACAAGTAACACAGTAGAATACTAATTAAAGTAACAATCAGAAGTTTAAAAAGAGATATTATAAATTTTTATAAGTGGATTGTAGTGTTATTAAAGCTGATAAAGGTCTTCAGTTTTGTAAAGTGAATAAATTAGCCTGTTTTCTTGTAGAATAAGATTAGAATTAACAGCCAGGCATGGTGGTACACACCTGTAATCCTAACATGCTGGAGGCTGAGGCAGGATTGTCAGGAGTTCAAGACCAGCCTGAATTGCAGAGTGAGACTCTGTCTCAAAAAAACCAAAAATAAAATAAAACAAAATAGAATTAACTAATCAAAAGTTAATCAGATTTTTTTCCCGTATGATGTGCCAATAGGGAGACATAGGAAAGGAACAAAATAATAGAGATTTTATTCTCCCTCTCTCCCTGTCCCTTTCTCTCCCTCCTCTCTTCCCCCTTAGAATCCATTTTGGAATCGGTATAGTTTTATGCTGCTTTTTTGTATGAAAGTACAGGTCACAGAGAAAAAAGTAACTGAATTTCTGCTTGTGTCAAAAGAATGACTTGACTAAAATAGGGCAATAGTCTGACATTCAGGAGGCTGAGACAGGAGGATTGCCTTGAATTCGAGGCCAGCATTGGCTGCATGGTAAGTTCAAGGGCTGTCTGGATTACACAGCAAGATCCTACCACCAAAAAAAAAAAAAAAAAAAAAAACAGAAAACAAAAATAAAATAGGGAAATAAAGTATAAATACTACACTAACATGACAAAGTCTACCAAAAATATATAATCACCAAACCTCATTGGGAAGTAACTTCATAGTAATCAAGTATAAATACTAATGACTATATATTTAATAGATAAGTAAATATTACCTAAGGAAGCCACATTTTAGATTTGGATGGCCTTTTGTTTGTTCTTCTTTGTAGAGCGTATGAAACTTCTAAGATGTATCGTGATATTAAATTGAGAAGTGCACTGATTCGAAACAAGCAACTACGATTATTACCACAAGAACATGTGTATGATAAAATCAGTGGAGTGTGGAATTTGTCCAGTGATCAGGTATTGTGTGAAGGGCTAATGTACCTTTTGCTGCTGGATTTGGGTAATCTTTTTTTTTTTATTTTCTGTTCATCATTAGTTTTTATATTCATTCAACTCTTAATTATTAAAACAGCATTGTAAGGGCTGGGGATTTAGCTCAGCGGCACAAGCACCTATCTGGCAAGTGTGAGGTTGTGCGTTCGATTCCTGGTTCCAAAAAACAAAAAAAAAAAACACACACACACGTTCTAAAATAGCATTGTAGAGTCATGCATGCTGGCACACACCTGTAATCCCAGCACTCGGGAGGCTGAGGCAGGAGGATCAAGACCAGCCTGGGCTACAAAGTGAGTTCAAGACCAGCCCAAACAGTATGGTGAGACCCTGCCTCACAAATAAAAATAAAGGAGCCAGGCGTGGTGGCGCACGCCTTTAATCCCAACACTTGGGGAGACTGAGGTAGGTGGAGTGTTGTGAGCTCGAGGCCGGCTTGGGCTACAACGAGAGCGCAAGGCCAGCCTGAACTACATAGTGCCACCCTGTCTCAGAAAACTAGGGCCATCAAGGAGGAGATACTACAAATGACATTAAAAACATCCTTACAGACATCGTCTCAGAAAATTTTCCTGGTAGAGAAAAAGAATTTGACATACAAATAAGTGAGGCATATAGAACTCCAATTAGCAGTGATAAAAAAAATCTATTTCCAGGCATATCGTAGTAAAGATTCCAGAAATTCAACACAAGAATAAAATTTTAAAAGCTGTTAGGGAAAAGAAACAAATCACCTATAAAGGAAAGCCCATCAGAATCACAGTGGACTTCTCAGCACAAACTCTCAATTCAAGGAGAGCTTGGAGTGAAGTACTCCAAGTTCTGAAAGAAAACAACTTTCAACCCAGATTGATGTATCCCGCAAAACTATCTTTCAAAATAGAGGGAGAAACAAAATACTTCCATGATAAGGAACAGTTGAGGAAATTCATGACCAGTAAACCAGCACTCCAAAATATTTTGAAGGACATTTTAGAAAGGGGTGATAAATACTACAGCTCCATGAACCCCAACAGAAGGAATCCACCAGGAAAAAAGAAAGCAACATGATAAAGATAAGTCAATACATATCAGTTTTAACCATCAATGTTAATGGTCTTAATTCATTAGTCAAAAGACATACCCTGGCAGAATGGATCAGAAAGCAAGATCTAACAATATGCTGTATACAAGAAACACATTTAATTAAAAAAGGTACTCATAGACTGAAAGTTAAAGGGTGGAAAACAATACTTCATGCAACAGGAGTCCAGAACAAAACAGAGGTAGCTATTCTATTTGCAGATAAAATTAATTTTAAGCCAAGACTGATTAAGAGAGACAAAGAAGGTCATTATATATTGGAACATTATATAAGGAAACAATCTAAGAGGAAGAGATAATAATGCAACAAATACTAGTCCACCCAGTTACATAAAACAATTATTAATTGACATGAAAAATTAAGTAAGCCTTAATACAACTGTATTGGGAGACCTCAATACATCGCTGTCACAAAAAGACAGGTGTGGAGTTCTTGGGGTCCCTGGGTAGAGTATCATGTCATCTGAAATAAAATCTATGTATATAAAAGTTAGTTGTGACAGTCAGAGAAAAAGAATTTTGAGTAAAATGTAATTTTTTCAGGGTCACTAGATTTTATTTTTAATGTGAAATGTTCATTTGAAAACAATTGTGTTAACATAATGTTTCATGTCTGTATTTTTTATCTTAAATAATTTTCAGGACCATCCAATATGCTGATGATTGTTGCTGTTTTGTTGGTTGGGGTGAAATTGTTATGTTTTGATTTCTTTTCCTTTTGTTTAAAATAAAAAAATAAAAATAAAATAAAAAACTAGGACCGGGAGTTTGGCTCAGTGGCTTAAGTGCCTGCCTGGCAGGCGCGAGGTTGTAAGTTCAATCCCTGGTGCCAAAAAATAAAAAATAAAAATAAAATAGCATCATAGCTCTTGACAAATGAGTGTTACAGCTCTTGTTATGAAACAGTATTCATATATGAGTGAGCATTTGATAGTACTGGGCTGGGTGTGGGGGCCACCTTTGGGGGCCAGGTGTAGAGTTGCTAAGCACAGTTAGGAAAATACTGTAGCTAAGCTCCATGTTGGGTGATTTTAAGAAATTTTATATATGGAGAATGGAAATGCTTACGTATTTATAGAAAATTCTGTTATGTTATTTGAAAATTATTTGGTAAATGATTATTTGATATTCAGGGAGGGTTTTGGAGGGGAGGTAATACTGTTGATAAATTAGAAGCCTGTTGATTGTGCATAAAGGTTCTGTTAGTGACTAATAGGATGCCTTTGTTTTATACATGATCCTAATCTTTGTTTTACATTTCCTTATCCAAAATATTTAGGCATCTGACATGTTCAACCAAAATTTCAATTATATACTGTGATTCGTATTTGTTTGTAATGCATTAAAATTGCAGTGGTACTTTGGGATTCAAAAGCTAGGATTTGTAAGTCAGTACAGTATGTGCATTTCACATTATAAAGTTATTAATGGTGAGGAAAGTATTACATACTAACTAGACTTCTATACATCTGTATAGTATATGTATTTTGTGGTATTGAGATTATAGAAAGTTTAGAGTGTCAAACTTGTGTTTAATGTATATTTTTAAACAAATTTATGGCAATTAAAGTATTTGGAGACAAGGGTGTCACACATCAATTTGTAAAAATCTTTTTAACTCTACTGTGTCTTTGAGATGCTTTGTATAATGCCAGATCATAGCTGGAGAAACTAAGTTTATTAAATATCAAATAGATTTTCTGTTTTTTTTGTTTTTAAAAAGACACAGTATTCATTTTGTTTGTTTGAGACAGGGTCTCACTTTTATAGCCCAGGCTGGCCTCAAACTCAAGGTGATGCTCCTGCCTCAGCCTCCTGAGTGCTGGGATCATAGGTATGTGCTGCCTCACCCAGTTTGCCATTGTGTAAAACCATCCACAGATGATATGTAAAGAGCACGTGTGTGTTCTAATGAGGACACCAAAATGTAGTTTGTACAATATTCATGCCTCAGAAATATCCTTAAAAAAAATTTTTTTTTAAACAAGGTCTCACTATGTAGTTTAGGCTGGCCTTGAACTCGCTATGGAGCCCAGGCTGTACTCAAATTTGCAGCGATCCTTCTGCCTTATCCTCCTGAGTGCTGGAATTACAGGCATGTGCCACCACACCCGGCTTCTTAAATTTTTAAAAAATCTTTTACAAATATAAGAAGTACTTTTAGCTTGTGGGCCCTCAAAGAAGCAGCAGCAGATCACAGGCTGCACTTTGCCACACCCTGCTTCAGGTGACAGTTTAGACATCCTTTTCTGAAGCTTTCCTCTCTGTGCACCCTTTTCACAGCTGACACTTCACACTGCAGCCCAAGCTACTGCCCAAGTGACATGGCTTGTCTGTGTTCGCCGCGCAGATGGTAGGCCTTACTCATCCGGTGGGTTACCCTTCACAGTTAGACCCCTACCACATAGCGTGGTGCCTGGGGTTCTTTGTTAGTTAAAGCGATGTTCCAGGGTTACAAGATATAGAGTTGTACTGAAAATAAGGATGTTGCTGGGCGTGGTCACACACACCTGTAATCCCAGGATGCTCACTGCGAGTTCCAGGCTAGCCTGGGCTCCATAGTGGGTTCAAGGCCAGCCTGAACTGCATAGCAAAACCCCATCTCAAAAAGACAAAAAGAATTACTCTGTTTAAACTGAGATGTGGTATCATTAATGGTACCTGGTGGAACATCATGGAGGCTGATTTGTTTTGCATAAGTTTCTTAGGGTAGACATATATACTTTTTTTTTTTTTTTTTTTTTTTTTTTGTGGCACCAGGGATTGAACTCGCAACCTTGCGCCAAGCAGGCGCTTAAGCCACTGAGCCAAACTCCCAGCCCTGGGTGTTTTTTTTTTTTTTTTTTGCGGCACTGGGGATTGAACTCACAACCTTGCGCTCGCCAGGGCAGGCGCTTAAGCCGCTGAGCCAAACTCCCCAGCCCTGGTTTTTTGAGGCAGGGTCGCACTGTGTAGCTCAGGCCGGCCTTGCACTCCCATTGTAGCCCAAGCCGGCCTCGAACTCACAATGCTCCTCCTACCTCAGCCTCCCGAGTGCTGGGATTAAAGGCATGCGCCACCATGCCTGGGGGGTAGACATACATACTTGCACCATTCTTGTTCATTTATCACTGAGGAGATAATTATCTTCTCTGATGTTTTAAACTTGGCCATCTGCAAACAGAGCTTTTAAGGTCTGGGTTTAGTTGGTAGTTGTATGACCAACCTCAGGGTACAGAGTAAGAAAAATTTCTCTGGATATTGGAGGGGGTTGGAAATCGAGAATGATAAATGGCAGAAAAGATAATCTTGGTGCCATGTTTTTTAAGTCTTAAAAGATTTTTTGAAGCTGGGTATGATGGTGCACACCTGTAATCCCAGCCCTTGGCAGAAGGATGACTGTGAGTGCGAGGCCAACCTGGGCTCCATAGAGACAGAACTACATAACGAGATCCTGTCAAAAAAAAGTTTTTGAGACCAGATAACTAATATACTGAAGTAGTTTTGAATGGATATTCTACAGGTCATAGAACTAGAGAAAAGTTTTGATCTGTAGTTAGTGTCTAACAGTCATAAAATATTTCTTGTGAATTAACAAGTTACTACATGTTTTGTCTTTTCTGTTGGTACAGCTTTGCTTTAACTTGTCTCAGATTTTTGGGGGATGGAAGCATGGTCTCAGTATATGTAGTTTACACTGGCTTTAAACTCACTGTGTAGTCTGAGCAGTGAACTCACAGGGATCCTCCCGCCTCAGCCTCCTGAGTGCTGGGATTACAGGCATGTGCCACCAGGCCTGGTTGTCTCAGATTTTGAATAATAATTATAGTGAAGCCGGGCGTGGTGGCGCACACCTTTAATCCCAGCACTCGGGAGGCTGAGGTAGGAGGAGTGTTGTGAGTTCGAGGCCGGCTTGGGCTACAACGTGAGCGCAAGGCCGACCTGAGCTATATAGTGCGACCCTGCCTCAAAAAAACCAGGGCTGGGAGTTTGGCTCAGTGGCTTAAGTGCCTGCCCTGGCAGGTGTGAGGTTGTGAGTTCAATCCCCAGTGCCACAAAAAAAAATAAAAATAATAATAATAATTATTATTATTATAGTGAGATCTACTGCTTATAAAATGCTTGCTGCGTGCCAGGCATTCTGCTCAGAGCTTTATTGAATCAAATTCCCATTTCACACTTGACAAAATTCACCAAGAAGAAAGTTGCCCACGGCTGGACAAAGGTACCAATGTTTTAATGTTTGAAGTCTTCTGATGACTCCATGAGCAGTTCCAGAGTCTGGGTTCTCAGTCGTCTAATTATACTGCTGGTGAGCAGTGCAGTCACTGACGTTCCATAATACAGTTAGTTTTGGTGGTGTTCTGGTTCTGTGATAATCAAAAATACATTCTTCTTGTGTTTAGGAGAAAAGAATAGATGTTCAAATAAATGGTCACTGACTGAGTTCTCTGCTTTACAGGGAATGGTAGGAACTTTTTTTATTACCAATGTGAGAATCGTGTGGCATGCAAATATGAATGAAAGTTTCAATGTCAGTATGCCGTACCTGCAGATTGTAAGTACATGCATCTTGGTGACCTAATTCAAATATAGAATAATTTTTGTTTTGTTTAGTTTTTTGAGCCAGGGTCTTGCTCTACATTCCAGGCTGGCCTTGAACTCACTTGTACCCCTGGCTGGCTTGAACTTACGGCAGTCCTCCTGTCTCAGCCTCCTGGGTGCTGGGATTACAGGTGTGTGCCACCACACCCAGTTGGCCAAACCTGTCTTTTGCTAAATTTTTTTATTTCTAGTTTCCTTTAAAATAGCTGATCATTCATCCCCCAAATATTGAGCACCTACTCCGTGCTAGGTAGTAGCAACAGAATTCCTGAACCAGTGCGTTGTTCCTGCCCACAAAGGCATTTTAGGCTGCTAAAGGAAAGCAGCTTATTAAAACAAAGTCATAGAACTGAGTAGGAAGAAAATGATTTCTAATCATGTAGAGAAATGTGGGATGTTGTAATCACTGTTGGGAAGGTACCCGAGTCCACACAGGTATTTGCTAAATGGTGTTCATATTGTTCCTTGCAGTTTTATATTGCGTTGGTATGTGCCGTAGCTTGCCTAACCTGGCCTCTGTTATGCTGAATAGTTACAGTGTAGTGAACAGCCTCGTGCTTTCTGTTCTTCGAACAGAATCTGTTTGGCTGTTTAAGCATCGAGTTGCCAAGCATGGCCTCCGTGTGAATTTGGCCTGGCCCCAGCAGCTTGCAACCTGATCTCAGGGCAGTTTGTCCCTGCAGCAGGCAGGGTCTAACCTCAGCCGTGCACGCGCACACATGCTCCGTAAACCCCTTGATGCTTCTGTGTGAGCGGTTGTGTCACCTACTTCCAATATTGTCAGGGACAACCATGGTGCTATCTCTGCAGGGTCTTTCAAAGGAAACGGGGACTCAGTTCTTTGGACTATGAAAAATAGTTTCTAAGGGAAAGTTTTAAAACTTGTATTAAAGACTTGCTGTCGGATAATAACATGCATTTTTTTTTCTTTTCACGTTATATCTAGCGTTCAATAAAGCTTCGAGATTCAAAATTTGGTTTAGTTCTTGTCATAGAAAGCTCTCAGCAGGTAAGATAATTTACATTTCTATTGGTAGCTATTACATGAAGGATATAAAATGTTTTAAGTCTTGTACTAATTATCTCCATAAGAAGAGTCCTGTATATTTTTTTTGTTGTACAGACATAATCACTGTTTTGTGTTTTGTTTGTTTTTGTCCTTTTGAGACAGGGTTTCACTATGCAGTTCAGGCTGGCCTTCTACTTGCAGCAGTCTTCCTGCCTCAGCCTCCTAAGTGCTGGGATTACAGGTGTGCGCCACCACACTTAGACATAAACACTATTATCATAATGTTCATCACTTATTAACAGACTCAAAGCACCACACTCAACACTTTTCACACATTTTCTCAAATGTAAGAACTCCCTGCTGTTATTATTTCCTCCTCATTTTATAGTCAGAGAAATTGAGGCCTAGAGAAATTAGGAACATCATCCATGGACTCACAATTACAGTAATACCGCGGTTCACGAGGGCTTCTGTTCCCAAACAATTTAGTTCTCCAACAAATTGTTAGGCGCACTTTTGCTTCTGTTCTCAAACTCAGCCCTGGGCAACCAGCTCAGTCCAGAAAGCTTCCCAGAGTCACGGAGCGAATTAAGTTTGTGAACTGAGGCAGTACTTTAGTAAGTGGTGTGGCCAGATTTTGACTCCAGGTCTGACTCATTTCCAAGACTTTGAAAATAACAGATAGATACAGAAACATAATAGACTCTGTGTAAGGTTTTATCTCTCACACACGGATTACAGCAAGTCCCTGACTTACCAAAGAGCTCCATCCCAGGAGGACATTCCTAAGTCGGATTCATTCTTAAATCTGACAGTCTTAAACACCTTAGACACAAATACACAATCTAAAGCATAAACCAAGCTCACACACAAAAGAGACTGTAAATGAACTATTTTTACTTTTACAGTTACCTTAGAATGTTGGCTCAGGGTTAGGGTTAGGGTTAGGTGAGCTGCTACTGTGATTCATTCATACCTACAGGTGTTCCCCATGCAAGCAAGGTCTGTTGGTATCTGTGAAAGTCTGCTGCTCAAGTAGCCACACACCTGTAATCCTAGCACTCGGGAGGCAGGAGGATCATTGCAAATTCGACACCAGCTTGGGCTACAAAGTGAACTGAAGGCCAGCCTGAACTGCCTAGCAAGACCCTTTCTCAAAAAGACAAAAAAAAAAAAGTCTGTTGCTCAAATGTTAGAAATCAGAGACTTACTATCTACAGTATCTAATTATAAAGTGCTATGCTTCCACTTCACCATGCTTTTTACAAAAATACCTTTAAATAAAATATTTACAATACATTTTTTAGGCAGGTGTGGTGGTGCACACCTGTAATCCCAACACTTGAGAGACTGAGGCAGGAGGATCACTGCAAGTTCCAGGCCAGCCTGGGCTGTATTGTGAGTTCAAGGACAGCTGGAACTACATAGCAAGACCCTGCCTCAAAAAACAAAAATAAATAAATGAATAAAATTTTTTTCTTACTCTTCAAGGAGATAGCCTTGAAGTCATTGGTGTTTCCTTCCTTCCTTCCTTCTTTCTTTCTTTCTTTCTTTTTTTTTTTTTTTTTTTTTGACACAGAGTCTCACTGTATAATTCAGGGTGGTCTTGAACTCAGTATGTAGCCCAAGCTGGCCTCAAATTCCTGCCTCAGCCTCGTAAGTGCTGGGATTACAGTTGTATACCACCAAACCTGGCTTCTTTTCTTCTTGATGTATATTTATTTTTTCTCAAGGCCCAGCTCACAGGAAACTTTGTTCCCTTGGCTTTCACAGCCTACAGTGCGCTTCTTACAGGAAGCACTGTGGTATCTGGTGCAGCTTCAGAATAACCCGGGGAGCGGGGCGGGGGTCAGGTGAGAGCCCCTAATGATGAAACCCAGCTGGCCGCATGTGGCCACTGCTTGAAGTGCTGCAGCAACTACATGACGGCTCAGTGTCTTCTTCTATTTTCATAATGTGCCTAAAGAGTTTCATAGCAAGGAGTTTAATTTCTTACAGATGATCTTAAAGGTTTTGCTGTAAAATAAGGATGATGAGCACTATAGTTTATTGTGCACTATAAACACCGTTCCTCAGTCCTACTTTTTTTTCTTGTAGAGTGGAGGATACGTTCTTGGCTTTAAAGTAGATCCTGTGGAAAAACTACAGGAGTCAATTAAGGAAATCAATTCACTTCACAAAGTCTATTCTGCCAATCCTATATTTGGAGTGGATTATGAAATGGAAGAAAAGGTAATTTGTTCCATATGTGAAATACCGAGTTTGCTCAGTTGAACGCCACCTATAAGTTCTGATATAAACATAACTGTATTGAGTTTTACTGTAAACCATTTTGAAAATGGTGGATGTACAAACCAAGCAGGATGGCTCATGCCCGCAATCCGGGCATTCAGAGGCCGAGGCCGGAGGCTCACTTGACTTGGAGGCCAGCCTGGTCTATATAGTAAGACCCTGTCTCCAAAATAGCCAAAAAAATAAGTAAATCAGTGAATAAATAAAATGATGGCTGTGGAGACTCTGCTGAAGGGAACGGGACTACCACCCTCGCTGGGAGATGACTCCCGCTGGCTGCTTTCCTCCCTGGCCGAGCGGCCTGTGCCCTTAGTCTCTGTGGCCAGGCTCCTCTCACGAGGACAGCCGTGTTCTCTCACCCAGTTGGCTTTGTTTGTATCCTGCCTCAGCCTCCCATTAACACAAGACACCATCTGCTTCCCAACTGCTCCCAAGATAGCACCTGCGAAGTCTGCACCTGTTCCCGTGGGTCAGCACCCCAGCCCACCCCCTGCCACTGGTTTCAAATATTTTGGCGCTTTCTTTTGTTTTGAGTTCCCGTCTTGCTGTGTTACCCACATTGGTCTCAAACTCCTGGGATCGCGGGAGTGATTTTCCTGCCCCAGCCTTCCAGGCGCTAAGCTATCAGCACGTCGCCATGGTGAGCGAGCTTTGGGGAGTTTGGCTGTCATCCCACACACCTGCTCTTTGCCTTCCCTGTGGCTTTCAGTTGCCACATGAGGCCTGGCGTTGCTTACCTCTCCAGCCAGACCATCAGCCAATCCGTCACTGTCACCACCGTCCTCCCTGGGGCTTTTGCCCTCCGGCCCGTCAGAGGCACCCTCGTCATCTGCTCCGTCACCATCGCCCTGGCTCTGTGTCCCTTTGCTGCCCCACGGTGCCCTCGCCCCACTGGTGCTCAGCCTGTCGGCCACAGGGCAGCCATCACCTTTGCCTGTTCCCCCTGTGCCCGGACCGCAGCTGGGACGCAAGGACCAGGCCGGAGGCGAGCCCCCTCCTTCCCCAGTCCCGCCTCTGTGCCTCCGTTCTGTCACCTGTGCCTCCAGCATCTGCAGCTGGACTTTTGGGGGATGCCGGAGGGTCTCCCTGATCTTGGCACCCTGTCAGCTTCTCTCACTCTGAACATTTTCAGATAGTGTCACAGGGATGAGCGCCCCAAATAATGTGAGCAGAATTTATCATTTCAGGGTTTATCGTAGTAATTTAATTACATGAATAATTACCCAAGTCAATAAGCATCTCAACCTAGACCCGCCAAGAAGTTGTCTCCTTTTTTCCTCAAAGCAGCGCCTTTCTGTTTCATCTGTACACACCCCTGACCTTGTCAGAGTTAGCTGTACTCAGCACTGTGGAGTTTGCCTGCATTTTTCCATTGTCTCATTTTAAACATCCATTCAATTATCCTAATCTCTTTCCCATTCCTGTCCTGTTCCTTCCACTTAAAAGTCAGTTGTTATTGTTTGCAGAATAATGTTATGGAATGAGCGTGGTTCTTGGAACCTGTTAATTTCAGTTTCACAGTTTATTTATGATCCTAGGCAAACCTGAGCTTTATCATTCTCATAAAATAGAGATAATCTATCTCACCAAGTTACCTTTTGGGGGATTTTTTAGTATAGGGAATTTTTTTTGAGATTTTTCATTTTTGTTTTGAGATTTTTCATTTTTGTTTTGAGATTTTTCATTTTTGTTTTTTAAGACAGGGTCTCACTAGGTAGTTCAGGCTGGTCTTGAACTCACTGTGTAGCCCAGACTGGTAGGATTTGTGTAGGATCCCTTTTCCAAAAGTTTTGTTTTGGTTTTTGTTTTTCTAAAATAAAGCATATTAGTATATGAATCAATGGGTCATCATAAAGAGAACTCTTGCTGCCCACCCCATAAGTGTCCCATGGCCTAGCAAGGAATCATATTCTGACTTGAAGGGATCACTTCTGTGTCTCTTCAAATAGAATTTCACATCGTCACTATTCTTTTTAGATATGCAGTTCAGTTGTGTCCAGCATAGTCACATTGTTGTTTTGCTTGGTTTTTTGGCTTTTTGAGACAGGATCTTGCTATGTAGCCCAGGCTGGCCTTGAACTTACAGCAGTCCTCCTGCCTCAGCCTCCCAAGTACTGGGAATGTAGACCTGTACTACAATGCCTGGCTAGTATTTATAGTTCTTAAGTAAATGATTTTTCTAAGTCATTTGTTTACTTAATAGTGTGTCATACATTTTGACACCTGTTGATTTTTTTTAGCCACAGCCCCTTGAAGCTCTGACAGTTGAACAAATCCAAGATGATGTAGAAATAGAGTCTGACAATCACACGGATGCTTTTGTGGTGAGTGTCATGAAAGAGACATTAAATTTCTTATGATTTGTATCTGAGTCATGTTTAATTAAAAACACCATAAAATTTATAGAATTTTTTTGCACTGTAAAACTCTGTAGAATTTGAACCTTTTGATGTGACTTGAGTAGTTTTTTTGGTGGGTGTGGTGGTGCACACCTGTAATCCCAGCACTCAGAAAGCTAAGGCAGGTGATTTGTTGGGTTTGAGGTCAGCCTGGGCTACAAAATGAGTACCAGCCTAGCCTGAACTGCACAGCAAAGCCCTGTCTCAAAAAGAAAAAATAATAATAATTTTTAAAGTGAACTTGCAGAGCGCCTCCCTCCTCAGCCTCCCAAATGCTGGGACTACAGGCATGCACCACGTGCCGGGATGGAAAGATATATATTTGAACAATAAAGTTTTCTTAATTATCCTTTCTATATTCTGTGGTATGTGATTGAACCAGAATACCTCACGGGTAACAATCATTTCAAAGGTGTGAAATTAGTATAAAATATTAATTATAAACT
>RJWM01027962.1:0-26122 GCA_004363535.1 Dasyprocta punctata | reverse complement strand
TTCTTTAATTTTATTTGTGACACACTGGTTATTCAGGGGGGTGTTATTTAATTTCCATGTGTTTATGAATTTTTTGTGGTTTCTTTTGCATTGATTTCAAATTTCATTGCACTCTGGTCTGATAGCATGCATAGGAAAATTTCAAGTCCTTTGCCTTTACTTAAGCATGTTCTATGAGCTAATATGTGGTCTGAGAATGTCCCATGTGCAGTTGAGAAGAATATGTATTCTGATGTTCTGGGGTGGAACATTCTGCAGGCATATACTAAATACATTTGTTCAAAAGTTTGGTTCAGCTCTGATATTTCTTTGCTGATTTATTGTCTAATCAATCTGTCTATTTGTGACAGTAGGATATTGAATTCCCCCATTACAATTGTATTAGTGGTTATTTGACTTTTAATGTTCATTAATATTTGTTTTATATGATTTGGAGTGCTGGTATTTAGTGCATATAAATTTATGACTGTTATCTCTTCCTCTTGAATTACCCCCTTTGCAAGGATGTAGTGACCTTCTTTGTCTCTCTTATTCGGTCTTGGCTTGATCCACTTTGTCTGCAAATATAATAGCTACGCTTGCTTTTATCCAGGTTTCTGTCCCATGGAGTATTGCTTTTCTTTCTTTCTTTCTTTCTTTCTTTCTTTCTTTCTTTCTTTCTTTCTTTCTTTCTTCTTTCTTTTTTCAGAATAAAGCAAAACAATGTGAAAAATATATTGGGCCTCAAAGACAAGACAGGAGGGAATTCCCCACATTTGCTACATTGCATACTGTCATTCTCCCAAGAGATGCTCAGACTGCCTGCCCCAGGCCTGCAAAATCAACTGAACAATACAAGTGTTTAGTTGCTTTATGTACCTTAGTTGCTATCAACTTAGCGGTCCCAAACCAGCAGGTTGCTTACAGTGAGTGGGTGGGTAGGGGGGCAGACGGGGTCTTGATTCTCAGCCCGTGCCAGTAGGCTCACGGGGAGCGCAATCTTTCTCTTCCTGGAGTCCGCGGGGCTCGCGC
This sequence comes from Dasyprocta punctata, assembly GCA_004363535.1. Lineage (NCBI taxonomy): Eukaryota > Metazoa > Chordata > Mammalia > Rodentia > Dasyproctidae > Dasyprocta > Dasyprocta punctata. The sequence continues at coordinate 25,111 of RJWM01027962.1, read as the reverse complement.
CACTCACCAGGAAGGCTGACTAGTTGTCTTCTGGTTGAATCCTCCCTGACCCTCTGGGCGGAGTATTGTTTTTCTCACTTTAATTTTCAGTCTAAGAATTTCTTTTTGAATTAAATATGTTTCTTGCATGCAGCATCTTATTGAATCTTGCTTTTTGATCCATTCTGCTGGTGTGTTTCTTTTGACTGGTGAATTAATACTGTTAATATTGATGATTATAACTGATATGTAGAGACTTATCCTTGTGATGTTATTTTCCTGTTTGTTCTCCTTTTTCCTCATCTACTTATTTGTTTGCCTTGCCTGGTGGTTTCATTCTGTTGAGGTTCATGGAATTGTAGTCCTCATTATCTCTTTATATAACATCCTTCAGAATGTTTTGAAGAGCTGGTTTGATGGTCATGAATTTCTTCAGATGTTGTTTGTCATGGAAGTATCTTATTTCTCCATCAATTTAGAAAGATAGCTTTGTGGGCTACATCAATCTGGGTTGGAGGTTGTTTTCTTTCAGGGTTTTAAATACTTCACTCCTAGCTCTCCTGGACTTGAGGGTTTGTTTTGAGAAGCTTGCTGTAAGTTTGGTGGGCTTTCCTTTATAGGTGACTTATTTCTTTTCTCTAACAGCTTTCAATATTTTGTTTTGTGTTGAATTTCTGGAATCTTGACTATTAAATGCCTTGGTGTAGACTTTTTAATCATGTCTAACTGAAGTTCTATATGCTTCACTTACTTGTATGTCAAATTCTTTTTCCCTTTTTGGGAAGTTTTTGGCCATTACTTCTGTTAATAGGTTTTTTTTTAATGTTGTTTGCTCTATTACCTGTTTTTCATTGACTCTGATCAATTTTATGTTATTCTTCTTTGCATCATCTAGCAACTGTTGGATTGATTCTTCATGGTCCCTTACTCTTTTTGAGAAATTTTACTTTTCGTAATCATTGGCCTCAATCCTGTCTTCTGTATCTGATAGTCTGTCCTAACTTTGGCTCATTCTGCTGCATAAACTTTCAATGAAATTTTTAATCCCCTGGCTATCTCTTTATTATGGTTTGTGTCTAGATGTCCTTCCAAAGCCTCATGCAGTCAAAGAACTTTTCAGAGGTGGCTAAATCTAGAGCGTGCAATGCTGGGATTAAGAGTGCCAGGATTAAGTGTAGATGATTGCTGGATCAGTCCACTGATTGGATTGGTACCGCCTTAATCCTGATAGACCAGATACAATATAAGGGACAGAAAGAGGCTTGTTCCTCCCTTGCTTGTTGACTTCTCTCTTTTCTGCCAGCTATGAACGATTGTACCTCTGCCATGTGCCACTCTGCCTGGAGCCAGCTGATTATGAACTGAACCTCTACAAACTGTGAGCTAAATAAATCTTTCCCCTTTTAACTTTGAGTGTTAGGTACTTTGTCTCAGCAACAAGAGAAAATAACTAAGATACTTTCTGAACCTGTTTCGTGGATTCCATTTGTTTCCTATGTTGAGTGTTCATGGTTTCCATCATTTTCCTAAGCTCCTTTTTTTTTTTTTTTAAACAAATCTATATCTCCTCAAGAGTCACTAACCATGTCTTTTATTATGGTCACCATCTCCATTGTCATATGAGAAATTATTTCTGATTTGATTTTTTTCTAGAGCCTCATTCATCTGCTTTGTTACTTCTGCTGTTACCACTTCAGAGAGTCCAGTTGAGTGGCTTTTGAATTGTTCCACCTCACTGCCCTTTGGTGCCCTGGAAGTCTGGGGTTGTATCATGCTTAAGTGTCTTCTCATTTTTTTTTTTTTTAGTTTAATTCCTGGGTTGATGTTTATAAATTGCTTATGGTAATTAGCTTTATTCCAGTATTTAGAATCCTTATAAAATGACTACTTCTCAGAGATGTCTTCCAAGTGTAGCTGGCCTTTGCGTTTTGAGTATGTTGCAAGATTGAACCTCTTCAATTTACTGGGGATGAGAAGTTACTGCCTATTTGGCCCAGCCCCTTGTTTTTTGGCACTGGCCTATAGCATTTTTTATGACCCTTAGGTAATCTCGGTCTTGGCATACCAGAAAAAACAACTGACTAGAACAATTATGTTACCTTGGGTAAAATAGTATATTCAGCAACAACAATAGCATCAAACACAGCTTAGAAAATGACCAACTGTGGTAACTATTAATTTGCCACCTTTAACCATATGAACTAGATTTGTGGTTACATAACAAAATGTAAAACCAGCCAGAAAATTGTATACGGTAAATAAGCCCTCAATATGGCAATTTTACCCTCAGGGGAGAAAATTTAAAAGAGGTTCAAAGGGAAAACAGATAAACAGAAGAGGCAGAAGAAATTAGAAGCAAGACTGGAGGACTAAAGAAGATTATACGAGCTTTGGAAAACTGGTGAAGAAGAGAGGAGGGAAAGAGAGAAAAAAGAAATAAAGAATAGAAGAAGAATAACAACAAAAAAACTAGAAACAATGCTTGCATTCATCTAAAAACAAAAACAAGGAAAAAGAAAACAAAAACAAGAAAAGAGGAAAAAGAAGAAAACAATTTTAAAAATTCACTTAAAAATGTGTTTCTGTCACGGGTGGCTAAAGTGGGCAGATAGAGTCCAGATCCATGTTGATTAATCCCAGCAAGCCAGCTATAGATTTACCACAGTGTAGTGGATAATCCCAGCAAACATGCATCTTTATTTTCACTGAGGTCCAGGCTGGGTTCTGGCTGTGATCCTGGAGCCTGATTTTTTCAGGCTGCCACACTCCGTGTGCCTCCTGTCAGTTTGATTTTGGTTTCACCTCATCCTGACACTCTGAGCCACTAAATGGAGCCAGCTCTCAGCTGCTCTGGGTTCAGAGCTCAGTTGGGCCCTCTCCAAGATGACTACCAGCCAATCGCCCTTTCCTGGGGGATGCCTGAACCCAAATAACTCAATCAGTCACTGCTGTTGCTGTGTCCACTGCTCTGTTCCACTGATGAGTTTCTCAGTGGAGGCCTCTGGAGTCGCCAGTAGGCACTGTGTGCCTGCAGGTTGAAGCTGCCCCTTCTATGCAGTGAGTCAGGACTCAGGAAGAAAGTGCTGCTTGCCAATTCCTTCTTCTTCATTGATGTCTCTCTCTTCTCTCGCCCTGTGAGCTCCAATTCTTGCTTCAGATCCTTGATGCACTTCCCTCCTTCTTGCCTTCTCTTCCTCGTGTTGCTATATTCCAGCACCTGGAAACCAAATCTTGGAGCGGCTGTTTCTCTGCTGTTCAGCATGCCACCATCTTCCCGGAAGTGAAAACAAGAAGATTTTAATGGATTCCTAAGTAAAAAGAAAAATATTAATTGAAGAAAAGAAAAAAAAATAATGGATTCAAAATATTTTGCAGCAAGGCAAACTATGTATATATGTATTTGTGTGTGTGTAAGCACACAATCATATATAGGTGATATAAAGTGCTTGAATAAAGAAGAAATATCTGTAAAGTGAGTGTTTCTCCACTGAGAACATTCCAGGCTTCCACTGGGGTCCTTTATGCAAAGGATGCACTTGACAATCAGAGCAGTCTGATTCAGAGTAGCTTTTGGAGATGATTTGTTAACTGAATGTTCAGGTCCCTGGCTTTATGGGCTCCTTGGTTACCAAATTTATCTCCAGACATCAGGGCAAGCTTGTGAATGAAGGAAATAAAAAGGAGAGACCTAGGTAAAATGTGTCTCAGGGCGGTGGTAACTGCTCCATCATCAGTGGAGAAAAACAACATCAGGGCCAATTTCTGCCTTATCTATTACTCTTAATCATGGGGCAGTGTTTAATATGCTAACATGTTTTCCCATATCTTAAATGTAGAAAAATCCTCCTATAACCCCAGTGACTCAGACGCTGAGGCAGGAAGATTTTGAGTTCAAGGCTAACCTGGGCAGCTTAGCAAGACCTTGGCTCAAAATAAAAAATTAAAAAGTTAAGAATGTAGTTCAGTGAAAAAGTAAATGTAGTTCAACCCCCTGTACCACAAAAATCTTTATACATCCTTTATGTGGATGTAATATTTCACTCTTCTCACATTTCATGACTACACCAAGACAATTCATTCTTTTCTTTCTATGCATGTCATATTCCTTTGCCCCAAGAGATTGAGACATTTTCAGTTCTGAAAGCAAGATGTGTGTAACAATTCCCTTCTCAAATGTCTATATGTTCTGGGGTCCTGGAAGACGCCATGTGGCACCATATGATTTGATATGCATGGTCATCAAACCACCACTCTTCTCTTCCTTGTAGCACTCGCTGCCACTGTTATTTGTGTGTTAATTAGACTACAGGTTCCTTGAGAGCGATTTGTGTTTCTGTTACCTCTAAGTCTTCCCTGCGACCCAGCACAGTGCTGCTACACATGTAAGTGGGGTTTGTCGAATGAAGAAGCTAATGCCATGTGATATGGTTTGTGTATGGTTATATGGTGCACAGTTGATGTGTTGAAGTATGGTCCCTAGTGGGGTGATACTGAGAGGTGATGTGGAACCTTTAAGAGGTGGGGTCTAGGGCAAGGTCATTGGGTCACTGGGGGCACTGCCATGGGAAGGGATTAATGTGGTTCTCATGGGACTCTTGAGGGCGTTGTGATGAGAGAGCAAGGCAGATCCCTCCCTATCTTTGGCTTCTCTCTATTTCACACACATCCTTGATCTGGTACCTGGTGCTATGATGTTGTACAAACTGGGAGGCCCTCACTAGAGCCTGTACGATACAACTTGGATGTTCAGTCTCCCACACAGTGAGCCAAATATGATCCTCTTCTTTGTAAGTGACCTAGCCTCAGCTATTCTGTTGTAGCAATGGAAAATAGGTTAATATAACATCTAATTGCCTCCAAGCTTTTTGAACAACAGTCTTCAGGGGTTACCTTTTTATCTTGTTTATTACTCTTTTCCTGATACATTTTTTAGCAGAATACATACTTGCCACCACCCACACACACTGATTCTATAGATGCGCGGCAGAACCTGCCTATCAGCCTCGGTTGGGATATTTCCCCACTTGTTAAAACAGCTCACAAAAGACATTAAAAAGTGATGGATGGCTTCCTCATTTTGGCACAATGGAATCTCCTGGTCGTGTCTGATTTCAGAGCACACCTGTAGAGCTAGTGACAGCCAGGCTCCTGAGTGCATTTGAAAAAGCACTCATTTATTATGAAAGTAAAATTAAACTGCAAGTTTTTACACGTTGTTTAGCAGCAGCAGCTGGTGCAGACCTTTGTCGACACAGAACTTTTCACACTGGGGTCTCTGCTGCAGAGAATAGATTACTGTGTGAGACTGGTGTAAGGTTTTGGCACTGCAAATGAATGCGCTAACTCGGGGAAATTGCAAGTCACGCTCTTTTCCTTTCTTTGAGTTAGAAACTTTAATTTTAGGAATTTTCAGTGTTCTGGTCCCTCCTGGCCCCCACCAGCATTTCTGAGTTTCCTTGTGTCAACCAGATGTCTGCATAAATGGAAAATGCCAAGTGCTGTGGGAAGGAGGGGATCCTCTTCCCTGGAGTTTCCTGGAGTTTCCGGGAAGTGTCTTTGCCGGGGTCTGAAGTGCTATTCTCACCAGGGTCTTGTTTGTGGTGCTAAATGGCCACGTCCTGTCCTAGTACCCATGAGGGTTTGCTGTTGGCCTAGCCCTTCATCTCCTCACTGTCTTTGATGGACCATCCTGCTCACAGTGTAAGATTCAGGATGAACTCATGGGAACCTTGGCTTTCTACACCTGCCCCCTCCCAGTGCACCACTACCACACGATTCTGTTGGTAACAACTCTATGAAAACTCAGATCATACTGTTCCAGAGGTAGCCATGGGGATCAAAAGGAGACTAGAAGATAGGGTGTGATAATCAGGTTTCTTTTCCCCAGTATTCAGAATTGAATCCGGGGCCTTTGCACTGAGTTACATTCCCAGCCCTTTTTGCTGTTTAGTTTGAGACAGAATCTCAGTAAATTGCTAAATTGCCCAGGCTGAGCTCAAACTTGTGACTCTTCAGCCTCAGCTAACCAGTGTACTGGGATTCCTGGCACGTGTCAACAGCTGACTTATTAGTTATAGGAATCCCTTCCAAGACCTCATCATGGTCTGATGAAGTTTATATTTCTAATCCCAGGGGAAAGTTATTGGAATTCCAATAAGTTAATTTCAATCTATCACTTCCAGTGCAACCCATGGAGAGCCAAGGGGGTCCTAAATCCAGCTAGAACGCTGGCTAACTGAAACAAAGGCCTCAACCCAGGGCCAAACCCAGGTTTTATTAATTTGTGAAGAGGGGAGTGGCTCAGGGATGAGTGACTGAGGGAAAGGCAGGAGGTAGGTGAGTGATGTGAGCTGGGCTAGGGAGGAGTCCTGAAATCATCTCTGCAATAGGCAGAGAGAGAGAGAGAGAGAGAGAGAGAGAGAGATATGCAGAAAAAGTTATCTGCATATCACAGACAGGGGCAGTATCTAGTGTTTTGGGGTCGGTGCTTCAGTTTTGATGTGTAATCATCATGCCCCGAGACTTCACGGCTTTTTACTCGAAGCTCAATCTCAGTCGACAGCATGGCGTCTCTCGGCCTAGCTCACACATACTACTTGGGAGCTATAGGCTGGGTATCACTGACCTGTCACATTGCTTTAAAGACTACACATCGGCACCTCAGCTAGACCCATTTGCATTGCTTAAAGTCACTTGAGGGGATAAAGATAAAATTTAACCAGCTTAGTGTGGAAATGGGGCCAGGTTTAGCCAAAATAGAGATAATTGCTCATTGCAAGGAGAGTCATCCTGGTGGTCCTCTGCATTAATCAGTTTTGTGTTACTACAGTGAACTGCTTGACTTGGGGGTGCTTAGGAAGAAGTTATTTAGCTGAATGTTGGCAAGTTCAAAATGCAAGCAGTATGGCACAGGCTCTGCTGAAGGCAAGGGGCCCATGGTGGGCGTGTGTGTTGGAGCAAGCAAATGATCACATCTGGAACAAGGAGTGGAGGGAGAGGGAAAGAGGACCAGAGGGAGGGAAGCAGGGGGAGAGAGAGGCTGGGGTCCTCCAGTCTCTTTTAAGGGCACACATGCTGTGACCTGAGCATTCCCACGAGGCCCAACCTTTGACATTTCTACACCCTGCCAACAGCAGCATGTTTAGACCAAGGGCTCAATCACACAGGTGCTGACCCAAGCTACAGATTTTAAAAAGTGGTAGCCCTGCAATCGAAGTCGAGACGATCCTTACACCAAGGATAATGTGAGCTGTATGCATGAAAGCCAACTGCTACATGGTATAGATGCTGCTCCTATTTGTGGTTTGAAAATGATTATAATTTTCAGACATTTAGAACTTTATTTTTCTCAATTTATTTATTTGTAATTAAGACTATTTTTAAAGAGAAAATTTTGGTTTACAGAAAAATTAAGAGAATGGTACAGAGAATTTTGATCTACCCTCAACTTCCAATGTGGACCACCTTTTCCACTACCAACTCCCCCAGCATATCGGTGCATTTATTGCCATCAATGAACCCACTCTGACATCTCACGATTGCCCAGAGTCCCGAGTTTATACTGGGCTCACTCTCGATGTTCTGAAATACTTTTGTATACATGACCCGTGGTCTTTAACAGGAAGTAAGTAGGTGGTATAGCCTTTTACATATGGGGAAGCCGAGCCTTGCAGAACGGACACAATCCTATTCAAAGACACCCAGCTGGTATAGCCAAGATAGAAACTAAGCCTATGGATGTGTCACACAGTTTTGGGACTGATGAAGTTCAAGTAGCTCCTTAGGTAGCTTTAGAAAGCAGCCAACCATAAAGGAGATTGTCTTACTTTTCTCATTGCTAGGATAAAATACTCGACACTCGCAATTTGAAGGAGGGACTTATTTTGGTTTGTAGTTAGTAGTGGTTTCAGTCTACAGCTGGCTGGCTCCAAGGCAGGACAGCGTAGCAGAGGGCCACGGTGGAGGAGAGCAGCTCATGGCATGGAGCTGGGAAAGCAGAGAGCATGAAGGGAGGGGCTGAGAAGGGAGGTAAATCCTTCCAGGCCACAACCCGAGCGACTCACCTCTTCTGATCAGTCCCCATCTCTTCAGAGCAAGTCAGCTGTGAACACCCACAGTCCGATTACCTGCCAAGCACACGAGGCTGGGGAGGGGGGCATTTTAGATCTAAACTGCAATGGAGATCTAGACAAATAAAGTGTAAACTTGTTACAGGGGGGAAACCTGTTACAAACTGCAAAGAAAAGGGGCACAGAGGAGCCTTCTGAGATCTAGAAAGGAAAAGTTGTGGTTGGGATAGGATACAGTTTGAGCATGTGCTGTAAAAATTCATGCGCCTGAAGCTTAGTCCCCAGTGAGGAGATGTTGGATGGTAGGGCCTTTAAAAGATGGGGGTTAGTGAACAATAATTAGATCATTGGGGGCTCCACCCACAGTTCTTCAGAGAGTCCAGTTGTAGCTCCTTGAGAGCAAGTTGTTCTAAGAAGAGCAAACCTGGCCCCTGATTCTCTCATTCCTGTCTTTCTATGGGATCTCTCTTCTCTCTTTTACATGTGCTTCCACCATGATGCCATTTGCCATCTTGTGATGTAGATAGGAGGCCACTACCAGAGCCAAGCAGACGTTGGCACCCTGCTTTTGAATCTCTTTATGAACCTTACACAAATGTCTTTTCTTTGTAAAGTATCCGGCCTCAGGTGTTTTGTTGTTGCAACACAGAACAGACTAATACAGGGAAGAGGAGACTAAGAATTGTTGAGTGTTTCTAGCACTGTCAAAGGAGAAAGACATGGTATTCAGTGAACAGGAAAATGATATTGCTAGAAAATTATATTTCCCACTGGAGAAGAGATATATTACATCAGCCTCTAATGCAACAAACTAGATTGTCCTATGAGTGTCCTATGAGATGAATCACTCCCAACACTATTCAGTCCCTTTCCTTTGATGTTTCATCTTCCAAGTCAAACACTTGATTACTGATTTGTTTTGTGCATGTTTAGCAGCCAGAGAGGGGTAAGGTGCCTTGGATACTGGGCAATACCTTTATGGTCATTTGACAAGTTTGTCTTCTGCTCTATTAAGGTTGTGGCTCTGTAGTTTGTGCCTCAGGCTCTTGGTAAATTTGGTTGATTCTCTAACACCACCTTGCCCCGGGTAATTTAGGCTTGACTGAATTTCTGCAGGAGACAGCCCTACTGTGTTTATCATCTAAAATGCAGCCAGCTGAGAGTCCTGATTGGATCCACCAGCTCACCTTTCCCAGAACTCGATATGAGAAAATCTGCTTAGAGCGTCTCCCAAACAACGTCTTCACCAGTAGCATCTTCAAAGAGCTCTTTGCAGCCACCCGGCCCTATCTCCTCCCCACGTAGAAGTCCTGTATACAGCCATCCTAGCCAGCGCTGAGCCTGAGACCTTAACATTTATTATCTTTGGAGTAGTTCTAAATACTAGCATTTTAAAAATTCATTGAACTGAACTTTTTTTGCTTTTCAGTTTATTTCTCTAGAGCTCCACTGAATAATCTTTTTCACCTACATGAAATCCCTCTGAATGTTAGACTCACACCAATTATACACAAGATGAGAAAACTCCTTACAAGGGATTTTTCTTCCCTTAACAACTTAAGGACTGCTGAGCTGCGGAGATGAATTTGGCTGATTTTTGCGTTGGAAGCACGGGAATAAGTCTGCCCGGAGCATGAGCGTATGCTTTCATCTCTGATCGTATGGCAACTTCCAAGAGCTGTGAGGGTTCTGAGATTCTATTCAATTTGTGTATTTAACAGTTTAACCTGCTCAACCTCACTGTGCTGGCCAAAGAGAGAAGACAGCTTGATGCTCGCAGCAGCACAGCACTTAGGTTGAGGAAACAGGGCCAGGCGACCCCTCTGCACGGAGAGAGGGTGTGTAACAGGAGAGGAGCTTCAAATTAGGAAGCCCCAATCTTTACGGGCTGTAAGCAAACCTGCCAACCTTTGCTCAGGGAAGGGCACTATCCTTATGATACCAGCCCTTTGCCCTGGAGGGACACGCTATCTTCCAAGGCTGTTCTTTCCGCAAACATCCTTGAAAAGAGAGTCCGGGGTAGGGGTGGCAAACATATGGCATGCGTGCCACAGCAGGCTGTTTGTTATCACTGAAAGCTCTTAAAGGGTTGCTGTCGCTGCTCTGGGGTAATATAGGTGCCTCGGCTTGCAAGATGCAGAAACATGAGAAGCCCATGAGCCATCTCCTGATAGCAACTGCGTTTGATTTCATTTCAGTTCTTCCACACGTCTCCAAATCACTCAAACCAACACACCTACTTTCTCAACCTCTCACCAAATCAGTGTTTCACTCCTGATATACAGGCTACAGGGAAGAAAGGGAGGTGGGGGCTGCATTGTTATTAAACTTTCCTATTAAATTTTATTTTCTTCCTCTATTAAGCTGTTTTTATTCACATCTAAGAGACTATATTTCCCCTCCAAAAATTAAAATTTCTGATTTCTAGCAGCACCAGCAGCATTAATTCTAGCTGAGAAAAACAAATAGAATTTTAGAACTAGTACATGGGGGGAAAATGTAGGGTTTCCATGAAATCCTCCCATATTTGCCCAGCACAGAGCTGTTTTCTCCATGTTCAGTGCAGATCAGCCAGGCAAAAGAGAATGAAGGAAACGGGCACTGGAATCAAGGCAGAGAAGCTGGAAGCGGTTGTATACACTTGTAACCCCAGAACTCTGAGAGGTTGAGGCAGGGGGATTGTAGGTTCAAGCTCAGACTGGTCAACCTAGCAACCTAGTGAGACTTTGCCTCAAAATAAAAAATAAAAGCTGGGTATGGTGGTGCATGCCTGTAATCCCAGTACTTGGGAGGCTGAGACAGAAGGATCGTTGCAAGATCAAGCCCAGCATGGGCTACAAAGTGAGTTCAAAGCCAGCCTGACCTACATAGGGAGACTCTGTCTCAAAAAGACAAAAATAAATAAATAAATAAAAATAAAAATAAAAAAATAAAAAAAGGATAGGGACATACGTCAGTGGGAAGACTCTGGATTCAATCCCCACTACCACAACAAACCAACAAAGCAACTGGCCAAATGAGCAAAACTCAGGCTAACATCCAGGGAGTGATCAAGGATAATTAGAGAGTAAGGAATTAGGGCACGTTATGGAGTGAGGCTCAGCGGAGGAGCGTGTGCTCAGCACGTGCTCTGGGTGGCCTGGTGCTCTGTGGAAGCTTTCAGTAACAACGTCTTCTGCAGATCGCTAACATGATTCCTCAAAGTTCCGTGTGGCAGCTGCTCCTCCTGCTTTCTTGTTATCCATTCCTCCTCCCAGATGCAGAAACCGGGAGCTGGGAGTGGTGGTGCACACCTGTAATCTCAGCACTTGGGGAGGCTGAGGTAGGAGGATCACAAATTTGAGAACAACTTGTGCAATTCAGTGACGTAGCAAGACTATGTCTCAAAATAAGAAAATTTAAAAAAAGGGCACGCAGAAGTCCTGGATTCAATCTCTAGTATAAAAAAACCCCAAAACCTCAAAACCAAAAAACAAAATAAACAAAAGAAGAAGCTGAGGTTGGTTTACAGAGCTATTTGTGTCCCAAGGTCACAGAGAGTTGGGACAGGCCGGACTAGAAAGGTCCCTGAATGCCTGGTTGGAGCCCTTTCCACAGACAGGCCTCTTAGGGCTGTGTGTGGCCACAGTGGGAAGCAGCGACGGAGCTTGTGAGATTAACAGTGCTGTGCCTGTTGGGAACCTGGACCAGCTCAGAGCCCCAGCTCACTGGTGAATAATAGGAATCTCTATCATCCTTTCCGTCCGAAAGGATTTATTTAAAACCCCTGGCTAACTCACAGGGTGAGCTGGCCTGTCACACACCATCACATGGCATGGAAACTGGCAATTAAATTTAGCAACCCACCTCGGCAAATTCAGATTGAGATGCTTCCAGGCCAGGAGGAGCCAGGGTTCGTTCCTAAATCAAGACGCCTCTAGAAAAGGGAAAATGAGGTCCAAGTGGGTTAGGCTGAATTATGAGCACCTGTCCCCATCAATGACCTGGTGACTCGGAGCACCACGAATGCCCCTTTCTGTGCCCAGGCTGGGGGATGGCCTTTGGCCTTCTCCTCAAGCCAGTGGGTCAAGAACCGGGAGCCTTCACTCCAAGGACAAGCTGTTTGTTTACCGACTCTGGGGACCAGACCGAGAGATGGCATTGACCAGAGACTCGGTGTCATTTTTCCTACTCATCTGCTGCAGTTGCAGCCTGGCGTCCACGGTAGCCATGGAGGTGGGAAACTGCCATGGGTCTCCCTTGGCGAACAGGGAGGAGGGCAGAGCAGGCAGCCAGTTTCACTGGTTTACAGGGTGCAATCAGAAGGACAGCCCAGGTTCATGGGTAAAGCTCTACCTGTAGTTCAGGAAGCTTCTCTGTTTGGAAGATCTTTCCGGGCTGAAGACGAGCAAACACAACTTGTCCACGTTTCCCATATCAGCCAGTGTGGTGTGTGCTGGGCGGGCTGAATGAGGGAGGTGATGCTTTCCATCCTGGCCATGGGCTCAGCCACGGTCCTCTGGCCTCTGCGTTAGTGTGGCTGACTTTTGCACATGTTTCTCTCTCCTCTCCCTCTCTCTCTCTGGCTTATAATTTGATTTTAAAAAATTTTATTAGGAGGAGAGCTTTGCAGGACATGATGGTTACATTCCTTGTGGGGCGTTGGTTCGTGTCCACAACACATTTTCATTCTTTTCATTTTCCCTTTCCCTTTCCCTTCCCGGACTTTCATCTCTTGGTCCTCTTCACATTTGCAAAAGGTCTCTCTCCCTGTTTCCTATTATCTGTTTTTTGCCCTTTCATTTATTTATACTTTGGGGTTCTCACATAACAGAAACCAAACTTGAGCATCTGATTTATTTCACTTAACATGATGGTCTCAAGGTGCATCCACTTTCCTAGGCATGACTCAAATTCGTTCTTGGTTCTAGCAGAGTAGTAGTACTGCACTGTGAGTGAATATGTCACCTCTCTTCCCGCCCTGGACATGCCTGGCAGGTGCCGTCTGCCCGGTTGCTGCAGGGGCTTGTCCTCGACAAGCATGGCTGTGCCTCTGTGGGTGGGAAGAAGGGGCCCTTGGAGCCACACCGAAAGGAGCCGGCTCTGTCCTCTACCCGCTGTGGAACCATCCACTGTTGAGATGCTGATAAACTTGTCTTCAGCACACCCACGTGAGTATCTGTTCTCCCACCTTGCACAACAGAACCTTCCAGAAAAAGGAACAAAACTTCCAGTGTCATGTACCAGGCCTGGAGGGGAGGAAAAAGGGCGCTGATAAGCAGAGCTCTCTGCTCGGGAGTGGAGGGAGTGGCTTCTCCTGCCTGGGAATATCCAACCCTGGTGAATTTCTGGTGGTGTCCATGGAAAGAACCAAAGCCTTTGAAGCTGCTAAAACGGAACTTCTGAAGCCAGGTCTTCTCACATGCCGTCATTAAAGGCACCCAAACCATTTCCCAAACAGGGAGCGTGCATACACCTTGCCTTATTGGGTCCTCTCTTCACCTTGGCTTTCCCTCCTGCTTTCTTTTTTCTCTTGTTCCTTTCCTTCTTTTAGACCTAGTGGCAAAGACTGTCATTAGGGACATCCATTGACAGCACTGTGGCCTTTGAATCTGACTCCACTGCTGCTGGTGGTTAGCAGTGCCTGCTTTTGCTCCCTGTGTCATGGGGATAGTGGTCCCTCCTCTTCCTGCAGCAGGGTGACAGGCAAGATGGGCGCTGCCCATTATCATCACTGTTCACTCGCCCTCTCTGGGTCTCCCCTGGCACCTTAGTCATCTCATAAAGCAGGTTGTATCCCAAGGGTTGTGTTAGGCTCAAGGTCGGGTGGCTGGGTTTAAACAAATAGCAACTGAACTCCTAATCTATAGTCCAGCCCATTGGAGTACAGTGACCTCTGGTCTCCACCTGGAAGCCTGGTCCTCCTAGAGGAAATAATGGGCCTGCTCCCCAGGTGACCTGGAACCGGGCGGGCAGCCTCCTCCCCTGGCAGCCAGTGGGCGAATCCAGCTGTGTTCATCTCACACCTGCCCACACACCTGCCGCTTGCAGAACAGGGGAGCTTAGATATGATGGGCGGCCTGGCTCGTGTGAGCTTCGCATTCTGCAAACTCTGGATTCTGCTCCTTAAGATAGAAATGCCAGGTCAGACTGAAAAAGCAGAAAGACTCCCTCCAAGCCGGGCACTGTCACAGCAGCCATGCAGGCTGGATTGGTGGTCATCGTTGGGGGTCCTCTTGCCCTATTTTGGGTCTCAGTGATCTGCCTCCTACAAACTGCATTTTCCAGAAGCCTTTGCGCCTCCAGCCAGGAGTGGGGATGGGTGTGGGGGAGGGGAGGAGAGGGAGGAGCCAGGTGTCTCTCCATCTCCGTGTGAACTGGTCAGGAGCCCTGACACCGGTCCTTGTGATTTAACAGCTCCTCCCTCCATAGTTCTGGCTCCCACCGGACAACTCAGAACTGGGGAGCAGAGGCATCCCTTTCCCAAGGCTGCAGAGGGCAGGAGAGGCCTCTTCCCATGGCTTCTGTCTGGCTGTCCCACCACCCCTTGGCTGTCCAGCTCTTCAACATCTTCACGTCTAGTTGCCCTGGTTATGCCCCCTCTCTCGGCAGCTGGGCCGGCCTAGTTTTCCCGACTGGATCCTCAGCAAGGCACCCAGTCAGGTTTGTTAAGGAAGCACCGGAAACCTAGGGAGGCCAAGGGACTGGCAGGTGTGGCGGAGAGACAGGAAGAGGCTGGCCTGCGCCCCTCGGAGGGGGCCTGTGTCTGTGCCTCTTTGTTGGGCGGGGACACCAGGCCCTGTGGATCACTGCAGGCCGCAGTTTAGTGGGGATTTAGACAGAAAATGGAGAGTGCCCCGGAAAAGAAGCTAACTTTTCACCAGGTGCACAGAAATGGTCCAAATATCCAAGTCACCTAGAAAGGCCCTTGCTTTACAAAAAACAACAAAACGAACAACACCAGAGGATCTTGAGTGCCAAGATAGCAAAGCAGACCTTGTTCCTCCTTGCTATTTGCTTCTTCTGGCTGGAAAGTGACTTCTTTCAAAGAGAAGCAGAGGTCTCTCATCCTTTGCTGGGACTCTGAGTCCGGATCTGACGCCTGTCACAAGCAGGTCCAGCTGCAGGTGACCTGCATCTGTGCCAGGTGCCATCAGCTGTCTGTGTGGGACGTGAGGCCTGGTCCCCAGGTCCCCAAGGGGCACTGGTCGCAGGACACGCCTGGGTCCCAGAGCCATGCCAACGGCTGCTCTGTGCTGTGAGGGTCAGAGTCCCCTGTCCCAGATGCTCGGCTGATACAGGATGCCAGGGTTTGTTCTTCTGACATTTTCTTTTCCTTTCTTTATCACGATTTGCCATTTTAAGTGTACAACTTGGTGCCATTCAGTGCCTTCTCGTTGCCAAGTAACCACCCCCACTGTCTTCCTGAAGGACTTTTCCATCTTCTCCAACTGAAACTTGAATTTATTCGTCACCAAGCCCATTCCTGTTCCCCAGGCTTCCTGGCAACCCCCATTCTGTTTTCTATCTCTATGAATCTGACAACTCAAGGTTCCACTTCTGAGTGGAGTCATAGAGTATTTGTAGTGGTTTTCATGACCAGCTTATTTCTCTTAATGTAATATTCTCAAGGTTCTTCCATGTTGTATCAGGCATCAGTATTGCCTCCCTTTTAAAGGCTGACTAATATTCCATTGTGTGTCCATCTTATTTATTCATCTACTCACCCATCGTGGGTGTTTGGGTTACTTCTACCTTTTGGCCAGTGTAAACAGTGTTACTATGAATATGGTTGTGTAAGCGCTTCTTTGCGTCCCAACTTTCAAGTTTTTGATGGATACCCAGAGGGAGAGTAGCTGGGTCACACAGTGATTCTATGTTTAGCTTTTTGGGGACCTGCTGTTTTCAAAATGGTGACACCATTTATATCCCTACCAACACCACATGAGTTCCAATTCCTCTACATGTGGGCCAACCCTTGTCATTCCCTTTCTTGTTGTTGTTTTGTAGTAAGAAATTTAACGGGTCTGAAATGTCTTTTAACTTTTTAGTTTAACATTAGAAATGTATTCTACATATAGAGTTCATTTTTCACAGTGTGTAAGATGAGGTTATACAGTGAAACTTTGATTTTCTTCTCCTTTGACCACAGTTTCTCATTTTTTCTCTCCAAAGTCAACAGTTATCAACCTCAAGCAGGCTTCTCTAGATGGCCCATGTACAGACTAGGTATTATGTGTATGTATATACGTCTTTCTTGAAAAATAGCAGCTCTGGGGATGCAGCTCAGAGGCAGAATGCTTGCCTAGCGTGCACAAGAGCCTGGTTCTTTACCAGCACAAGAAGCAAACAAAATCCCCAAAACAAACAGGAGCATGGAATCCACTTAGTATATCAATAGGTGATAAAAAATTTAAATCTGTCGTGGTCATGGATAGCTATAATTACAGTCCTCACCCTTCCAACCTAGTTCAGACATTTTGGACTTGAGGAAGACGATACTTGTATATTCCATATTCATTCCGCTGCCAGGCAAAATGGGAGCAGCGTCCTGCCATCAGGCACGTTAATCTTCCTGCAGAGAAAAATAAAAATGAATTACACTAAGCGGGATAAATAGCCATACATTGGTAGCAATCAGATTTTGCAAGCAAATGCATTTAGGAAGCTTTCACTTTTTGGAGCTTTGTGAATGCCAGAATCGCAGATGAGATTTTCCAGGTTTGTAGCACTTCCAGATCCTGGATGTGGGGCTTCTTACATTGTATCTTTGATATTCATATTAACCCCATCAGATAGAAATCTAACAAGTGGGGAAATGGAGGCTCCAACACAGAAAGTAACTTCCCCCAGTGAGAACCTAAATTAGGGTTTGAACCCAAATCTGCCTGTTCTTAAGTCAGGGCTCTTCCTACTGGGTCCCAGGTGACCACATGCATTGTCCTCCGTAATAACAATCAGTAGTGCCTATTCATTCTCAAACGAACCCAGTCTCAAGATATATGTCACACAGTCACCTACCCACGTGTGCCATGCCTGAGCTCTGTGGCTGAGCTGCCTTGGCAGTTGAGGGCTGGCCCTCCATTCCCACAGACATCAGCAGGGCTCAAGGACAAACACACAAGACAGCTGTGTAGACAGCTCCTCAGGGCTCATTGAAAGGGGCACAAGCTGCCACCAGAGCATTGCCTCTTCCAGGAAGCTTTCCTTGCCTTCCAAACCTCCCAGGAGCTCATGGTCTGCACTGCATTGCTTACCTCTTACTTTCATGGGATTATTTGGTCTCTGTAATTAAGTTCACTTTTTAAAATTGTGATACAAGAGCCATAATATAATATTCATCACAGTTCTGTGGCATCAAATCCATTCACACGGCTGTGTCGTCATCACCACCACCATCCATTTACAGAGCTCTTATTGTCTTGAAAAGCTGCATTCCTGTCCCCATGAAGCACTAACTTCCCATTCCTCCCTCTCCCAGCCCCGTTCCACCTCCTGTTCCCATAGACTTGACTCCCCTGAGGCTTCATATGAGTGGACTCGTACGCCATTTGTCCTTTTGCAATGGACATGCTTCACCTCACCCAGTGCTCCCAAGGTTGGTTGGTGTTGCAGTGTGCAGGGCTTTGGATGTGGCTTGAGTGTTCCTCAAGGATGCACATGCTGACTTGTAGTTCCTGTTAAGAACTGTCAAGAAGATGAAAACTTGATCAGATTCTGGTGTTTAGTGGGGGCCCTTCAAGAATTGATCAAGATTAGGTAAAGTCGTGGAGTGGAATCCCCATAATCGAACCCTGGTGGCTTTTTAAGAGCAAGGAGCAAGACTAGAGAATGTAGATACACACATGTGATCCTTGTCTCTCACTGTGTGACCCTCTGTGCCACCTTGGGGCTCTGCCAACGAGAAAGTCATCACCAGATGGGACCCTGTGACAGTGAACCTGCATGTGAGCCAAAAGAAACCTTTTCCTCATAACTTACCCAACCACAAGCATTTCATTGCAGACACAGAAAACAGATGAATACATTGCATGTGTGAGGATTTCCTTGCTATTGGTCTTCCTTCTAATTAAGTTTTATATTAATGCTTTGAAAGTGAAGACACCTTTGTGACCTGTCCTGGTCCATATTGTCTTGCTCCAAAAGAATACCACAGGCTGAGTAATTTATAAGGGAGAGAAGTTTATTCCTTATAGTCCTGGAGGCTGAGAAGTCCAAGGCCATGGTGCTGGTAACTGGTAAAGGCCACTTGCTACGTCTTAACTGGTAGAAGACAGCACAGAGGGGTACAGTGTGCACGCACCAGCTCTGGTCTCTTTTGTTCGTTTTACGAAGCCACTAGTGCCTCTTTGAGGCCACACAGTCATGACTTCATTTAAGCCTAATTATGTACCAAAACTCCCACTTGCAAATACTGTCTGCATGTGAATTGGGGGGTTAAGTTTCCAACACATGAACTTTGGGGGAGACATACAAACCATAACATGGCCTTCTGAGTCTTACACAATAAGGTAGTATTGTTTTTTTTGTTGTTGTTTTGTTTTGTTTGTTTTTTTGTTTTGTTTTGTTGGTACCAGAGATCAAACTCACTACCTCGTGCTTGCCAGGCAGACCCTGTGCTGCTGAGCTGTATCCCCAGCTCCAGGCAGCACTGTCGACTCCTCAGTTGATGTCAGTGGGTAGATGATGAGACTGGACTTGCTGCCCTAGGAGTGAGGTGAAAGGCTAGCTAGCTACGAAGACCCTCGAGGAAGTCCAGGGCCCGCTCTCTTGTGACATGAGTGCTTTCAGCCATGCCTCCACTTTATGGCATGGATTAGTCATTGGTTTATTAGATGCTATTCAGAGCAGATGTCACAAACTGGCGCTGGATCAGTTCAGAAACAATGCTGCCCTTCACTCCAGGCGTGAGCGTGAGTGAGCGTGTACATGTGTGGGGGAGAATCAGCTTGCAGCGAGAAGGCACAGGCTGACCAGGAATCCTCTCTCTTTCCATTTACCTGCCTTTGGAGACACATCAGCTTAGAGAAGTTATAGGTGCGCTACATTCTAAGTTTGAGGCCCTAACTGGGGTACAGTAGTTCTAAAAAGAAGGAAGAAGGATGGGGGATGTAGTTCAATGGCAGCATGTGCAAGGCCTTGGCTTTGGTCACCAGTCCTGAAAAAACAAAAACAAAGGAAGCAAATGTCTTGCCTTCTTTCTCCTTCTTTTTATGTGAAGGCTGGAGAACAGGAAGCATAGTTCTGGGTCTGCCTTCGTGGATTCTTTTCTTGTTTAATAGCCACAGATACCCATGTGGTCCACAACCATTGTCAAGGTTAGAAATGTATCACCCTGGGTGTTTGTTTCAAACTTCTTTTTCTTTGTATATGTCTGCAATATGTAATGAGTACATCTATCCTTGGGAGCTGGCATCTATACACATCGCATCACTTTTCAGAAAGAGGAGGCTCACTGGGACCCATCGACAACACAGGTCACTCATCTGGTTCAAACAGGGGCATCTGGCTCTGTGGAGTTTCATGTCGGGGCCTGTTTTGGGGGTCAGTCCTTGGGGGTATTGAGAGGTGCTTGGCTCTAACTGCAGGAGGGATAAGGATCTCAAGTTAGCCCAGGCCTCACGCCCCTTCTGTCCTCAGACAGTGGCCCTGCACTGGCCTCAGCCGCTTCTCTCCCTGTCCCATTCTGGCTGCCCTTCCTGGTACCTGAGCTCTTGGGAGTTACTGGAAGCCAACAGGAAGCACGCAGTGTTTGACCACATAAAGACCAGGTTGCAGCACCGTCACCTCCACGAGGCCATGGTCTGTCACGTGCACTGTGTCCCTGGAGTGGGAGGACACGGCTGATCTGCAAAAGAGCTCTAGGTGGAAACCTGTTGGAGGCCTGATCCACCAGTCCCAAACCAGGGGAGAGGTGGGTGAGGGGATGAAGGAAGAGGGGCTCTAGGCTGTGCATGTGTGCATGCATGCATGCGCGTGTGTGTGTGTGGGCGTGTGTGTGTGTGTGTGTTTAAAGTAGGAGTCCCTATGTCTCCTAGGACACTCTGTCAGATTCCAGAGGCAGCTTGCAGAACAGGCTAGGTGACGTAGGAGGCCATCCGTCTATCTGGGTGACAGACTTGGGGCCCCGGATGAATACCACGCAGCCCTGAGTCAGCCCCCTGGTCAGCCCTGAGGGAGGAGGAGGAAGAAGCTATGAGGTCACTTGGCCGTGAGGTCATATGGGTGGGGCAGGGTTTGCGATAGATCTCACCCTGTCACGGTGAAGCCCAGGAAAATACTCTTTTCCAGCAGATGCCGTGTTACTTTGCCACCCTGGACAGTACAAAATGGGTCCAGACCAGGCAGATAGAGCCTAAAAGCTGGGGTCCTAACTGACTTTCTTAGCCACCCGCTGGCTGGCGGGGTGGGGCGCTTGTGCTGCCCCAGGGCACGGTCCCTGAGGCTGGCTGTGCTCATGCAATCCTGAAGTCCCACTGAGGTCACAAGACCGGGGTTGTCATCCACGGTACCTCCTTCAAAAAGTCCCCAGCTGGTGGCGGCTGGCGCTGGGCCCGGACCTGTCCTCAGTCGCCTGCTCAGCGCGTCTCGCCTGTGCCCTGCGCTGTCACCCTGCCAGGCTCTATCAGGCTGTGGGGCTGCAGGAGGCCGCCGGTGGGGGGGCGCGGGCTCCATACAAGGTGACCTCCCCGCGGAGCCCAGGTCTCCAGCCACTTGTGCAACGCTTCCTGCTCGTGTTTGCACGACAGTGTCTGCAGCTGCCCTGTCAGCAGGTGACCTTTAAAACTGCTGCAAACAGGCCACCTCCCCCTGGGGCAGCTTCTCTTCCTGCCACTTCCTGCCTGCCCGGATGCGGGTCTCCTGCCTCAGTGTCTGAGGGGCCCGCCCCGCCCCCTGCATTGGCATTTTATTTTAGTTTACTTATTTTTATTTTATTAGAAATTTTTGTCTTACATTGACTTTACTCCATTTTATATAGTTCATGTTTACAAGTTACCTTATTCTGTTTATTTCAAAATTTATGCAATTCTCTTTTATTTATTTTAAACAATGTATTTATCTTTATTTCTACTCGTTTTTAAAGTTTATTGCATTCCATTTGTTTTTACATTTAAGTATTATTTTTAACCCTTACGAATTTGGCATCTCCCGTCTCTGCTGAGACCTGAGACACACTCCCTACTTCTGGACTTCACAGCCTCCTCCTACCCAGGGACGCACTGTTTTTGGCATCGGCCCCTGCCACGCACGCGAATACCCTGATATTTTTCTGATTTTCAGTGGGGCCCAAGAAGTCCCCTTCTCTCAGCTTTCTCTGACTTGCAAGGGATTCAGCTGCAGGAAAAGCCGCATGGGGGGACCTGGCATAGGAGCGTGGAGGGGACCCCATCCCAGGACACCCATGGGTACCAAAATTCACAACACTGTGTCCCTTGCATAAAATGGTGTAGTATTCACACAGACCTTAGGAACATTTTGCCCTGTGCCTTAAATCAGCTCTAGATGACTTACAATGCTTAATACGTGCAGACACCATGTCAATAGTTGTGCTGTGTCATAGAGGGAATAATGACAAGAAAAGAGTTTGGCACATGTTCAACACAGATGCGTTTTTTCCTGGCTTTGTTTTGATCTGCGATTGGTGAAACCATAGATCCAGAACCCTGACTGGGGTGACGTTTGGTTGCTCCCGGGCACAGGGAATGGCCCCATAATTCAAGGCACGCACCTCTGATTTCCCTTGGTCTAGGCTGATCTTCCCTGGGCCCCGACACAGTTCCCCATGGATATTCTGGGGGGTGCAGAGATCTTCAGATGAACCCAGGGCAAGTCAGCCAGCCTGTCTGCGTGGGCCTGAGCCCGACTGGTGGTCTTCCTTAACCCCTGCCTGTTCCTCCTCTTCCCAAAGCCAGCGAATCACCAAGTCCTGTAAATTCTAACTCTTAAGCATTTTTTCAGTGCATGTTTCTCTCCATTGTCCTCTAATTTAGGGGTCAGTGTGCGGTGGACCTCAGACTCAGTCTGGTGCTATTTTGTAAGTAAAGTTGTATTGGGGAGCAGCCTTGCACATTCTCTGCACGCCACCCCTGCTGCTTTCTTGCTACAGTGACAGAGTGGACTTTGCCCCATGCTTGCTATGTGGCCTTCCCGGAAAATGTTTGCCAGCTTCCATCCTAAGTCACCCAAGCATCCAGCGCTTTCAGCGGAACGAGGCAGCTTCTTTCTCACTGGTGTCCTTGTCTCCAGGCTTGCTCCCTGCGTGCCGGCCCCGCAGAGTAAAGATCTCACTGCGTTGCTTGGCCACACCCACCCCTGGCTCCTCACGTGCTCCTGATGGACTCTGGACACCTTCTCGTGGTCTGCAGCACTCGTCTGCCCACTCGGGCCCTCCTGTTGCCACCCACCATGGCACGCTGTTCTGCAGCTGCAGCTGCCCAGGGCACCGAGGTCCCTAGTGTCTTCCTCCAGTCCGGGTGCTTGTGTGCGCTGCTGCTCCTCCCTCGCCCCTCGCCTGGCCTGCAGGGCCCCATTCCACAGTCATTGGGGAAGCCTTTCCTGGGTGCTCCCGGGGACCCTTGTTCTTCCCCAAAGGTTATATTGAAACTGCACTTCTTCTCTCTCCCTCTCTTCCCTTCTCCTCCTCCTGCTGCCCTCTCGCTTCCCCTTTGTCTGTCTTTGAGTGCCTCTCCGTCCCTTCCTCTCCCTCTCCCTTTCCTTCCACCTCCTCCTCTTCCTCTCTTCCCCCCACCTCCAGTGCTCTGCATGCAAAACAAAACCAACACCCAAAGCCCCACGTCTCCTGCCTCCCTCAGTGGCTCACATGCTAGTGGAGTAGACAGGAATTAAACAGGATTAAAAGCAGGACAGAGAATGTCAGACAGGAGGAGGTCCCAAAGAGAAGGAGGGAATCAGGAGGATGAAGAACCATGGGGTGGTTGACAGTGGGGACATGTGGCCCCGAGGGTCTCTCTGAATCCAGGCTTGGAGGAAGACAGAGAGGGAGGAGGAAGGCAGGGAAGGAGCCTGGGGGAGGAGCACCAGGCAGAGGGAGGAAAGCACGCAGGTCTGCAGATGGGC
This sequence comes from Dasyprocta punctata, assembly GCA_004363535.1. Lineage (NCBI taxonomy): Eukaryota > Metazoa > Chordata > Mammalia > Rodentia > Dasyproctidae > Dasyprocta > Dasyprocta punctata. The sequence goes on along the minus strand of RJWM01027962.1, from coordinate 2,006 downwards.
TCATGACCCTGTGGCTGGTGTGGACGGAGGGCGGAGAGTGGGGAAGGAAAAAGGAGGTTGGAGAAGAAGAGCTGTAGGCGGACGAAGCCCGGACCCAGAGGACTATGGGAGCCACTGCACGGAATCGGGCCACGGAGTGACAGGACTCGGTTTGAGTGTTAAAAGTCATGCAACTGTGCTCTTACGGTGCTAAGGCTTGACAGATGTGGTCCTGGAGGGCAGGCGAATTGACCAGGGCTCCCCATCTGGAGTGATACGTGGGAGAGGTTTGTAGGGGTGGATCAGCCTCACTGCCGTCTACACCCTGGGGACCCTGCCATGCTGGTGGCTAGGACCAAGTCTGAAGGCATCTGAACAGTGAGCTCACCGGGTAACTCTCATTCTGCGGCCTAGAGCCTGACCACTTGGGGTGGGAGGACGCGGTATAAGTTTCGGAGTCTGAAAACCAGAAAGCTGGGAGTTCTGATGGCCACAATTTGCCCCCGCACTGCGTCTTGCGGACTGGGCGGTGCGCTCTCTGGGAACCTCCTTCTCTAGGCTTGGCTTTACCCAACCAAATGGTCACCGAAACGTAACTGCTACAGCGTCCTTTGTGTCTTACCAATCTTTATTCTCAGGGCATAACTCATCTGGCTTGCAGAAGACCTCTTCATGTGTTTTACAGATGAATGAATGAATGATGAATGAATGAATGAATGCTACTTCCCAACAGCTAGATCCTGGCTCCTCCAGGCTGTGTGTGGAGCCTCCCTCTGGTGAGGTGAAAGGTGCCTCACTGGCCAAGTCCCTGGGCTCTTGGCTGCCTGCTTGGCCATCACCTTGGCAACTGCACATACCGGACTGGTTTTCTTGCTCAGGATCCTTGTCCCCCGGAGGGTGCATTGCACAGCACACAGCGTCATCCCAGCCCTGCCCTGGGCGGCAATTGTGACAGACATGGACCTAGTGGCCGATGGAGGCAGGGCCTGGGGACATGTTGATGACAGACTCTGTGCTTCTAGTCATCTCCAGGTGCCAGCCCAGGGCCTCTGCGCAGGTGAATGTGCAGCGGGGGTGGTGAAAAGTCCAGAAATCAGTTGCAGAAATAGAATTGGGGAATTTGTGGGCTTAGTGCTGGGAGCTATGTGTGACACAACTGTCTGAAGTCCAGGGGCCACCAGAGAGGTCCCTGTGGAAGGATACAGACAGCTGCCTCTCACCAGGTGGAGAAGGCCACTCTGAGGATGTTGGGTGCCCATGTCCAGAGCCCAGGGAGGAGGATGAAAGAGGAGCACAAGCAGTGACCCTAGTGGGGACTTGTGGAGCTCTGTGCTCCTGGGTGGGAGAGAGCTGAGGTTTGGGGTGACTCTGGTAGGCCTCAGGGGGTTGGAGCAGGCCTGGCTGCTGGGAGCATTGTCCATCCCACAGATGGGGGTCTCAGGGCTCTAAGTCGGGAGAAGAGAGCTGATCGAGGGGCAGAAATGCTGTAGAAATGACTGAAGCATCTGTAAGCAGTTTACTAGGGAACAAAAAATAACCCTGTCCCTGCTAGGATCTCATAACTTAATTTTCCTATTTCTGGGTCTGGTAGAATATCCTAGTCCTTTAACTCCACTTTTTACCTCTTCCTTAGTAATAATAATCAACATTTTATATGTTTTTCCAGAACAAAGGCTACTTTTCATGGCTTCTCTGGGAATCATGAGTAGCCATATGATAAAACTGTGGCTAATGGGTTAGAACTGGAAGTATCATGTTCAACTCCTGGGAAGTATAAGGAGAGAGGGTTTCCTCTTCCTCCTTGCTGCCGGCCGGGATATGAATGTGGTGAATGGAATCCAGTAACTATTTTGGGCCATGAGGTAGAAACTCTGTTGACAAGGGGCCTTGGTTCCTGATGATCTTAGCCACTAGTGAAATCACAGACTGCTTATTTTTACTTTTTACTTATGTGAGAGATTTGTGTTTTTGACAAAGTATTGTTATTTTGGGTTTTATGAAGCTTATGCATGATCCTGTTCCTATCT
>RJWM01027961.1:0-26536 GCA_004363535.1 Dasyprocta punctata | reverse complement strand
AATCAATGAACCTGGTTAGCAATGAGGACTTGAATGCCTTAAGAGTGGTGCCTGATACTTCCTCATAACAATGAACTCATGGACAAATTTCACTGTGCTATAGCACTGTGGAAGTTATGCAAGCTGAGTCAAGGCTCAGGATAAGTTTAAGTGAGCAAAGCCTTCATTTGTGAAGACTTTGGCTTGTGTGATTCTATGTATAACAGATGTATAGGCATTTGTCTCTCAGTTTTTCCTGGTAAAAAGCAGTTTGCAAATAAAAGTCTTTGTAGCCCTGGTGAAAAGAAAATGCCTGCAACTCATTCTGTGTTTCCCTAAGAAGAAATCTAGTGGGGAAGTGTACATCCAAATCACAATGATCCTGCTCTGCAAAAAGTGGCCTGGAACCTAAAATAAGCGGGGCTTTCCAATTCCCCCTTATGAGTGAATGGAAGGCGATATACCATTGTAGCACTACTGCAGGGAAGCTTCCCCACCTTGCTCAGCTTTGCAGTAAGTTCAGAATAGAGAACAGAGCCTAACCTAATTCTTAGGTTGATGCCCTTTTGCAAGGAAATGAGAGGTGCACCTCGAATGTCTCAGTTTCCTATGGACAAAGGCAATCTGCATATTGATGCTCATGAACACTATTGGAATGACACATCTGGCATGTCTTTGTGTGTTTCCCAGAAATAGCCCCAGTGAGAAGAGTACTCCAAGGTAATCAATGAACCTGCTTAACAATGAACCCTGGATAGACACATTAATTGCATTGTGCCATAGTACCATGGAAGGTTGCCAGATAAGTCAGGTTCAGACTAAGTCTAAGTGGGGGAAGACTTCATTAGTGAAGATTTGTCTTCTGTGCTTCAATGTATAAAGGACATACAGGTAATTATTTCTTGGTTTTTGCTGGTTAAAGGCAGTTTGACAATCAATTGATTTGCAGCCCTGGTGAAAAAAACTGCCTGCAACTTGTTCTGTGTTTCCCTGAGAAGAACTTCAGTGGGGAATTATCCAAATCAGAATGATCCTGCTCTACAAACAGAGGTCTGGAATCCACAATAAGTGATTTCTAATACCTCCATAGGAGTGAATGGAAGGAAATACACCACTGTAGCACTGCTGCAGGGAATGTTCCCCAGCTTGGTCAGCTTTGCAATAAGTTCAACATAGAGAAAGGAACCTAATCATATTGTTAGGTTGGTGTGATTATAAAAGGAAATGAAAAGAGCACATTGAATCTCCCAGTTTCCTGTGGGCAAAGGCAAAATACACCTTTGTGCTTATGCACCATATTGGAATGATACACCCAGCATGTCTTCGTGTATTTCTGTAATAATAGCCCCAGAGAGAAGAGTACCCCAATGTAATCAGTGAACCTGTTTAGCAAAGAGACCTAGAATGCTGTAAGAGTGGTGCCTGATACTTCCCCTAAAAGAATGAATGGATGGATAAATTGCATTGGGCTATAGGACCATAGAAGGTGAGCCAGTTGATTCAGGTTCTTTATAAGTCTAACTGGGGAAATCATTCATTTGTGAAGACTTTGGCTTGTGTCCTTCTATATATAAAAGACATACAGGCATTTTTTTCTCAGCTTTTGCTAGTAAAAGGCAGTTTGCCAATAAAAGGCTTTGCAGCCTTTGTGAAAAGAAACTGCCTGCAACTCATTCTGTGCTTAGCTAAAATGAACTAAAGTAAGGAAGAGTACATCCAAATCAGAATGATCCTCCTCTACAAAGAGAGGCCTGGAAGCTACAATAAGCGGTATTATTCAATTCCCTGGTAGGAGTGAATGGAAGGTGATATACTATTGTAGCACTGCTGCAGGGAAGCTTCCCCAGCTTGTTCAGCTTCATATTAAGCTCAGAATAGAGAACTGAACCTTACTGTATTCTTAAGGTGATGTGCTTTTGCAAGGAAGTGAGAGGTGCATTTTGAATTTATCAATTTCCTATGGTCAAAGGCAATCTGTGTACTTATACTTATGAAACCTATAGGAATGACACACCTGGTATGTCTTCGTGTGTTTCTATGATAATAGCAACAGGGACAAGAGTACTCCAAGATAATCAATGAATCTGCTTAGCAATGAGGCCTAGAATGCCAAGAGTGGTGCCTGATAATTCCCCACAAGATGAATGGATGGGTAAATTGCATTGTGCCATAGTATCATGGGAGGTGCACCAAGTGAGTCAGATTCAGGACAAGTCTAAGTTAGGAAAGCCTTCATTGTGAAGATTTTGGTTTCTGTGCTTCTATGTATAGAAGATGCACAGGCATTTTTCTCTCAGTTTTTGCTAGTAAAAGGCAGTTTGCCACTAAAAATCTTTGCAGCTCTGGTGAAAAGTAACTGCCTGCAACTTGTTTTGTGTTTCCCTAAGAAAAACCCCATTGGGGAAGTGTGCATCCAAATCAGAAAGATCCTGCTCTACAAACAGAAGCCTGGAACCTACCATAAGTGGTGCTTTCCATTTCCCCCATTGGATTGAATGGAAAATGCTAAGTCACTGTAGCACTGCTGCAGGGAAGCATCCCCAGCTTCGTCAGCTTCACAGTAAGTTCAGAATATAGAAAAGATTCTAACCTTATTCTTAGTTTGGTGAGCTTCTTTAAGGAAATGAGAGGAGCACTTTGAATCTCTGTTTCCTATGGTCAAGGGCCATCTGCATATTTATGGTGATACACCCTATTGGAACGAAGTGCCCGGAATGTCTTTGTGTGTTTCTCTGATGATAGTAGCAGGGAGAAGAGTACACCAAGGTAATCAATGAACCTGCCTAACAGTGAGGCCTGGAATGCTGATATAGTTTTTCCTGATACTTCCCTATAAGAATGAAGGCATGAATAATTTGCACTGTGCTACAACACCATGGAAGGTGGGCCAGCTGAGCCAGGTTCAGGATAAGACTAAGTGAGGAAAGCCTTCATTTGTGAAGTAATTTGGCTTATGTGCTTCTATGTATAAAAGATATACAGGCATTATTTCTCAGTTTTTGCTGGTAAAAGGCAGTTTCCAAACAAAAGGCTTTGCAGCCCTGGTGAAAGGAAACTGTCTGTAACTTGTAAGTGTTTCCTTAAGAAGAACTCCAGTGGCAAAGTGTGCATCCAAATCAGAATGATCCTGCTGTACAGAGGCCTGAAACCTACAATAAATGGTGCTTTCCAATTTCCTCATAGGAGTGAATGGAAGGTGATATAACATGGTGGCACTGCTGCAGGAAAGTTTCCCCAGCTTGGTCTGCATTGCGATAAGTTCAGAATAGACAAAGGAATCTAACCATATTCTTAGATCAGTGCACTTTTGCAATGAAATGAGAGGCGTAGTTTGAATCTCTGTTTCCTATGGTCAAAGGCAATCTGCATATGTATGATTATTCACCCTATTGGAACTACACAGCTGGCATGTCTTTGTATGTTTCTCTGATAATAGCCTCAGTGAGAAAAGTACCCCAAGGTAATCATTGAACCTCCTTAGCAAAGAGTCCTGGAATGCCATAAGAATTGTTCCTGATATTTCCACAAAAGAATGAATGGATGGATATATTGCATTATGCCCTAGCATCGTGGACAGTGAGCCAACTGTCAGGTTCTGAATAAGTCTAACTGATGAACCCCTTCATTTGTGAAGATTTTGTCTTCTGTGCTTCTATGCGTAAAAGATGAGGTGGCCTTTTTTTCCTCTGTTTTTGCTGCTAAAAGGCAGTTTGCCACTAAAAGGCTTTGCAGTCCTGGTGAAATTAAATTGCCTACAAATCGATTTGTATTTCACTAAGAAGGATCACAGGGGGAATTGTACATCAAATCAGAATGCTCCTGCTCTGCAAACAGAGGACTGGAACCTTCAGAAAGTGGGACTTTCCAATTCTCCATAAGAGTGAATGGAAGGTGATACACCATTGTAGCACTGCTGCAGGGAAGCTTCCCCAGCTTAGTCAGCTTTGTAATAAGTTCAGAAGAGAGAACATAACCAAACCTTATTCTTAGTTTGGTGAGTTTCATTAAGGAAATGAGAGGCACAATTTGAATCTCTCAGTTTCCTATGGTCAAAGGCAATCTGCATATTTATGTTGGAACTATACACCCTATTGGAACTACACACCCGGAATATCTTTGTGTTTTTCTCTGATAACAGCCCCAGGGAGAAGAGGACCCCAAGGTAATCAATGAATCTCCTTAGCAATGAGTCCTGGAATGCCATCAGAGTGGTGCTTGATACTTCCCCATAAGAATGAATGGATGGATAAATTGCATTGTGCCATAGTAGTATGGAGAGTGCAGAAGTGAGTCAGGCTCAGGATCAGTCTACATGAGGAACTTCTTAATCTGTGAAGACTGGCTTGTGTGCTTCTAAGTATAAGAGATGTTCAGGAATTGTTTCTCAGTTCTTCCTGGTGAAAGGCAGTTTGAGAACAAAAGGCTTTGCAGTCTTGATGAAAAGAAACTGTCTGCAAATCGTTCAGTGTTTCCCTAAGAAGAATTCCAGGGGGGCAGTGTGCATCCTAATCAGAATGACCCTGCTCTACAAAGAGAGACCCGGAACCTAAAAAAAAGTGGTGCTTTCCAATTAACCCAGAAGAGTGAATGGAAGGTGATATACCATGGTAGCACTGCTGCAGGGAAGCTTCCCTATCTTGGTCAGCTTTGCAATAAGTTCAGAATACAGAATGTAACCTAATTTTATTCTTTTTTTATTTAAGAGAAAGAAAAAAGACACATATAACAAAAACATAAAGCAAAAGAGACAAACAAATGACTAGAGTAAATGCACAACAGTAACATTACAGGTTTACAAAACAGGACGATAGAAATTTGACAATGGTTGCAATATTTCTTATCATTATATTCAAAATGTTTATATTAATAGATATAGACATATAAAATTGATCTAATCATATGAGTATTAATTGTTCTTTCTCAATAACTAGTGCATTCAGCAGTGTGTTCATTTTAGTTACCTTACATATACATATATACAGATTTATATCTTTTGCTTTTCCCTTCCCCCTTTCCCCCTATTCCCTTCCCAGTTACTTTTGCTCTTTGAGCTGTTTTTCACCCTTACATAGTATTTATTATAGATTTTGGATCGTATATACTTTTTCCATTTCTTACACTAGGGAGACAATATGGTATTTATATATGTGGGTTTGATTTATCTCACTTAGGAGTATGGTCTCAAGTCATGTCCATTTACTTATAAAAGTCTCAATTGGGTCCTTGAATTTTAGGGGCAATCTTTCTTGATAGATGAGTAGTACCCCATTGTATAAAAATACCATATCTTTTTTATTCATTCCTTGACTGATGGGCACTTGGGTTGTTTCCAATATCTGGCTATTACAAATTGGGTTGCTATAAAAATGGGTGCACAGATATCACTGTGGTATGATGTTTTCAATTCTTCTGGGAAAATGCCCACAAGCGGGATAGCTGAGTTGAATGGGATTCCTAATCCTAGCTTCTTGAGGAATCTCCACACTGACTTCCACAGTGGTTACACAAGTCTACACTCCCACCAACAGTGGAGAAGAGTTCCTTTTTCCCCACAGCACCTCCAGCATTTGTTGTTGGTTGATTTTTTTAAACTTGGCCATTTTTTCAGGAGTGAGATGGAATCTCAGTGTTGTTTTAATTTGCATTTCCCAAATGACCATTGATGTTGAACATTTTTTTCATATATCTATTTGCCATTTGTATTTCTTTCACTGAGAAGTGTGTATTCATCTCAGATGCCCATTTTTGGATTGGGTCCTTGAATTTTAGGGGCCTGATTTCTTTTAATTCTTTGTATGTTTTAGACAGAAGTCCTTTGTCTGATGGACAATTGGCTATGATATTTTCCCAGTTCGTGGGTTTTCTTTTCACTCTGTTGGAGATTTCCTTTGACATGCAAAAACTTTTTAGTAAGATGAGATCCAAGTGGTTGATTCTGGAAAGTGTTTCCCGTGCAATTTGATTTTTGTTCATGAACTCTCTGCCTACTCCTATATCATCAAGATTTTTACCTACTCTGTCTTCTGGTAAGTTTAGTGTCTTTGTTTTAATATTCAGATCTTTGATCCATTTTGACTTTATTTTAGTGCATGGTGATAGGCATGGATCTAGTTTTAGTTTACGGCATATAGAAAGTCAGTTTTTTCAGCCAGCACCATTTGTTAAAGAGGCTATCTTTCTTCCAATGTACATGTTTGGCCCCTTTGTCAAAGATGAGGTTGCTAAGTGTGTTTGTAGCTGTGTCTGTATCTTCTAATCTATTCCATTGATCTTCAGGTCTGTTTTGATTCCAGTACCATGCTGATTTTATCACAGTAGCTTTGTAGTATAGTTTCAAGTCAAGGATTGTGATGCCTCCTGCCTTCCCTTTGTTGCCCAGAATTGCCTTTGCTATTCTAGGTCTTTTCTGGCTCCAGATGAATTTTAGGAATGCTTTCTCTAGCTCTGTGAGGTAGGCAAGTGGTATTTTGATTGGGATTGCATTAAATCTGTATAACAATTTTGGGAGAATGGCCATTTTCACGATGTTTGTTCTTCCTATTCATGAACAGGAAATATCTTTCTATTTTCTGAAATCTTCTTCGATTTCCTTCTTTAGAGTAATGTAATTTTCACTGTATAGATTTTTTACTTCCTTTGTTAGATTGATTCCTAAGTATTTCTTTTCTTTTCTTTTCATTTCTTTTTTTATTTTTTTGGATGTTATAGTGAAGAGTGTGGTTTCCCTTATTTCTCTGTCAGTGACTTAGTTGTTTGTGTACAGGAATGCTATTGATTTTTGAGTATTCACCTTGTATCCAGCTACATTACTGAATTTGGTTATTACTTCTAGAAGAATTCTAATGGATTTTTGGGGATCTTCTGTGTAGAGTATCATATCATCTGCAAATAATGATAATTTCACTTCTTCCTTTCCTATCCTTATTTCTTTTATTTCTTTCTCTTATCTAATTGCTCTGGCTAATATTTCCAGGACTATATTGAATAGGAGTGGTGATAATGGACATCCTTGTCTTGGTCCTGATTTTAGGTTGAAAGTTTTCAGTTTTTCTCCATTTGGTAAGATGTTGGCTGTTGGTTTATGATATATGGCTTTTATCAGGTTGAGGTAGAGACCATCTATTCCAATTTTCTGTAGGGTTTTTATCATGAATTGGTGTTGGATATTGTCAAAAGCTTTTTCTTCATCTATTGAGATGATCATGTGGTTCTTGTCCTTGGCCCTGTTGATATGGTGCATTACATTTATTGATTTGCATATGTTCAACCATCCCTACATTCCTGGGATGAATCCCACTTGATTATGATGTATAATCTTTCTGATAACTTGCTGTATTCTACTAGGTCCATCTGTTCATAAGTTTTTTCACAAGTTTGATTCAGTTCTGTTATTTCTTTGCTGATTTTTTGTTTGGTTGATCTGTCTTTCTGTGACAATGGGGTGTTAACATCCCCTGTTATAACTGTATTATTGTTTATTTGGTTTTTCATGTCCATTAAGAATTTTCTTACATAGTTGGGTGCTCCCATATTCGTTGCATATATATTTATGATTGTAATCTCTTCCTCTTGAAGTTTTCCCCTCACAAGTATGTAGTGACCTTCTTTATCTCTTTTGATCATTTTCTGTTGGAGTTCATATTGTCTGCAAACATAATAGCTACCCCTGCATTTTTTCTGGGTTCCTGTTGCATGCAGTATTGTTTTACAGCCTTTGATTTTTAGTCTGTGAGTTTCCTTTTGAGTGAAATATTTCTTGTACACAGCATATTGTTGGGTTTTGTTTCTTAACCCACTCTGCTAGTTTGTTTGTTTTTATTGGTGAGTTGAGACCATTTACATTGATTGATATAACTGATATGTACTGGCTCATCCGTATCATGATATCTTTCTGTTGTTGGTTTTCTACATTTTCTGTTTAATTATTTGCCTTGCTTAGTAGTGGTTTCCTTTTGTTGTTTTTCTTAAGATTGTAGCTATGTTTGTCTCTTTCTAGAGTGTCTTTCAGTATTCCTTGTAGTGTTGGTTTGGTGGCCATAAATTTCTTCAGTTGTTCTTTGTCATGAAAGTATCTTATTTGTTCATCAATTTTTAAGGATAGTTTTGCAGGATACATCAATCTGGGTTGAAAGTTGTTTTCTTTCAGGGTTTGAAATACTTCATTCCAAGCTCTTCTTAAGTTAATGGTTTGTGTTGAGCAACCTGCCGTGATTCTGATAGACTTTCCTTCATAGGTCATCTGCTTCTTTTCTCTGATAGCTTTTAGTATTTTGTTCTTGTGCTGCATTTATGATATCCTTATTATTATATTTCTGGGTGAAGATTTATTTTGGTTATGGTTAATTGGGGTATTGAAGTATGCCTCACTTACCTGTATTTCAGATTCTCTTCCCATGTTTGGAAAGTTTCCTGCTATTATTTCTGTGAATAGTCCTTGTAGGTCATTAGTATTGACCCCTGCTTTTTCACTGATGCCTGTTAGTTTTATGTTATTTCTCTTGGCATCGTCTTGCAACTGTTCAATTGTTGTTTCTTGGTTCCTTACTATTTTTAAGAGATCTTTTCTTTCATGAGCAGTTTTTCAAACTTTTCATGGAAATTTTCATTTCCTGCATTTCCCTTTGCACCTGTTTCATGCAGTCTGTTTGTGTCTTATATGTTCATTCAAAGTTTTGATCATTTTCTTAAATTCTTCTATTTTTTATCTTGCTCTTCTTTAGATACACACAGCATTTCTTTAATGATTCTCATTTCATTTTTTTAGCTGAGAGAATATTTCTGATTGAGTTTCTCTATAGCTTCATCGAGCTGTTTCTTTACTGCATTTTCTATCATTTCAGAAAGTTTAGTTGTGTGACTCCCACTGTCTTCTATTTAAGTGTCTCTTGGGTTTGTTCTTAGTGGGCTGGGGGATTAAGACTGCCTCTTGGTCTTTCATTTTGTCATTTTCTTCTAGAACCTATGTGGCTCTGTGCTGCGAGGCTGACCAGGAGTTCCCCTGGTGGGTCATGCTGAGTCGCGGGACCTGGTAGAACTGGATCCTGTGTGCAGCTAGTGAGCTCACATTTCCAGAGTGTGTAGGGTTAGCTTCCACCTTACTGGGTGGGTGTCAAGGCCTCCCAGTCCCAGGCAGCTAGGTAGAGTGTACCCCGGGGTGTGGCACCAGCCAGACCCTGCATCTGGCTGCAAGGAGTTCAGAGCTTCTGGTGTGCCAGGCAAGCCTTGGTGAGTCCCAGGCCTACAGTGCCAAGGCCTTTCTCCTGACTGAGTGTGCCCTCGGCGAGCTCTAGGACCCGGTATGCAGGCTGCTCCACCAAAGAATATGGCTCGTGTGCACCCTGTGCTCTGGTGGGGAGAGCCCAAGCTCTCCAAAGCCCTGCAGCTATGCTGGTCAGGCCCTGATGAGCAGCTCTGGGGTCCTGGACTGGGCTGGGCTCAGTACCTCCGTGTCCTGTGATGCTGGCCTGGCCTTCCCTTGGTGGATCGCACTCGCACTATGCATATTTAATAAACCCCCAAGGTGAATGTGACCACTCATATTGCAACATGTACAAATAAAAAGTAAGACACTAAATCCACCGTCTATTTCTGGCTCTGGGCTGGTTGTTTTATACGTAGAATGTATACCATTAAATTGCATTGTGAAAGTAAAAAATTAATTTACAAAAAAATAAATGAAAAAACAAGGAAAAGAGATGGAAATACATTCCATGTTCACAATTGTAGGACAATATTATTTAGATGTCAGTAATATCCAAAGTGATCTACAATGCAATCTTTTAAAAATCCAAAAGACATTTTAAAATAATGAATAAGAAAAATTCATCCTAAAATTAACATGGACTCAAGGGACACCAGATAGCCAAAACAATATTGAAAAAAACAACAAAGTTGATTGTCTCACACTTCTTAATTTCAAAATTTATCTGAAACACACAGAAAGTAAAACAATTGAGTACTAAGACATATGCCAATGGAATATAATATAAACTCCAAAAACAATCCCTCATATATTTGATCAAATGATTTTGAGTAAACTTCAGTACCATGCAGTTGGGAGAGGGGACAGTCTTTTCATCTAGTGATGCTTGGGACTAGTTTACCACATGCTTAGGCAATATAAAGAATTAACTCAAAATTAATCAGACTTGGACATAAGACAGAAAGCTCTAAAACTAGAAGAAAACATAGAGGAAAATTTTATGATATTGTGTGGGAGGGACGTCTGAAGCTGGAAATTGATCACATGTTTGGGGCTAAAGCAAGGCCAACCCTGAGAGCACTGAGCACCTGAGGTTAGCCACATGGCACAAGCTGTTCCAGCTCAGAGAACATGGTGCTAGGCAGAGGGTTTTCAACTGACAATAGCTTCCTGAGTGTATAAATCAACATACCACATTCGTCGGCCAGTCATTTTTCTCTTTCCAGGAGAGGAGGCTCCACCTGACCTCAGTTTTATGTATTCTTACTCTTGTTTCATTTTTTCATCCTCCACCATCGGCCCCCCAGGAAATTCGAGAGTTGGGCTGGACATGGCATTTTGGTGTACAAACAGGGACCTGAGGTGTGCAGAAACTCATCATATAGCAGGTGAGAAGGCACCTCTAAGAGCACAGCCTTGTGAGAGCAAAACAACAATAGAGGCTCAAGAGAACAGTAAGGGAGAGAGGTGTATTGTTATCAATGATACTGATTTCATCAGGTGTAAAACATAGAGCAAAAACAGGCTCATTAGGGCAACAGTTGTAAATAGAAATGCTTGTTGTATTATTGATTCCCATTCTTTCTTTCTTTCTTTCTTTTTTTCTTTTGGTGGACCTGGATTAGGGAGTGTCTTGATGATCTACACTTGTTGAGATAGCCATAGCCCTAAAGAAAAAACTGGCTCTGCACATGTTGTACATTAAAATTGGACCCATATCTTCCAACATGCACTAAACTAACTTTGAAATGGATAAAAGATCTGGAGAAGCAGCTAGGAAGCTGTGCAGCCTCCTTCTGTGCCAGCAGAGGCCCTGTCAGCTGGGGACAAGCAGCAATGAGGCCATTCAGCCTCGCTGTGTGCCGGCAGAGGCCCTAGTGACTAGGGAGAAGCAGCAAGGAAGCCATGCAGCCTCCTTGTGTGCTGGCATGGGCCCTGCCTGCCAGGGAGAAGCAGCAAAGAAAATGAGCATCATCTCTGTGTGACAGTGGAGGCCCTGTTGGCCAGGAAGAAACAGCAAGGAAACCACCACCACCTCCCAATCCACCCATAAGCATCCTTGTGCAACACAGGCTGAGATGATAACAACTGAAATAACTAAAGTAGGGAAGCAACCTGATATTTATGTTGTTTGACTGACTTTGCAGGCCTGGGACTGGTGGTCTGGGCAGCTATTTAGAGGATACCAATATATAATATAGTAATGATTGCAGATTTCCTACTGTCCTATTACTATTTTGTTTTCTTTCCCTTTACTGTTCTGTTTTACTCCCTTTAAAATAAAAAAGTTAAAAAATTAAAACTGAAATATTAAATCTGTTGGAAAATAGAATAGGTAAAACACTTGTGCAGCCAAAGATACTGGTGCAGCCAAAGACTTTATGAATAAAACCCTGATGACACCGGAACTATCACAAAATATCAACGACTGGAATGTTATGCTGTTAAAAAAACTTTTACACAAGAGAAACCACCAATGGAGTGAAGAAACAACCCACTATGTGAGAAAAATGTTTTCCAGCTGTTCCTCAGACAAAGATTTACTATGGAGAACATATGAACAACTCAAAAAAATCTGACCTCCCAAATTTAAATACCCAATCCAAAAATGGGCATGTAAGTTGAAAACACACTTCTCAGATGAATAAATTCAAAAGGCAAATAAATATATGAAAAAACACACTGAAATTCCACCTCAACTGGGAAAGAATGACTATTATCAAGAAATCAACTAATAACAAATGCTGAAGGGACTGTGGGGGATAGAAACACTTTTCCATTGATAGTGGGAGTGTAGGCTGGTTCAACTACTATGGAAATCACTGTGGAGATTCCTCAAAAAACTAAGGTTGAATGTCCTATTTGACCCTGCTATTCCCTTTCTGGGTATCTCCCCAGAAGAATTAAAAACACTGTACAACAACTACTTATGTGCATCCATGTTTATAGCAGCACAATAAAAAATAGCTAGCTCTTGGAAACAACCTAAATGCTCATCGATCAAAAAAAGGATAAATCTGTGCACCCATGTTTATAGCAACTCAATTTGTAATAGTCAGATCTTGGAAACAAACCAAGTGCCCATCAATCAAAGAATGGATAAAAAAGATGTGGTATTTTTATACAGTGGAGTACTACTCAGCCATTAAGAAAGATGGCATTGAGACTTTTATAAGTAAATCGACGCGACTTGAGACCATACTCATAAGTGAGAGAAATCAAACCTACATGTGTAAATACCGTATTGTCTCCCTAGTGTAAGAAATGGAAACCGTATGATCCAAAATCTATAATGGATGCTAGATAAGGGTAGAGAACAGCTTGAAGAGCAGAAGTAATTGGGAAGGGAAAAGGGGGAAGAAGGGAAGGGAAAAGAAAAGGATGTAGATCTGTATATATGTATATGTAAGATAGCTAGAACGAACACACTGCTGAATGTATTGGTTACTGATAAAGAACAATTAATGCTCATATGATTAGATCAATTTTACATGTCTATATCTGTTAATGTAAACAACCATCTTGAAGGTAATGATATGCAATATTGCAACCATTGTCAAGTTTCTATCCTGTTTTGTAAACCTGTAATGTTACTGTTGTGCATTTACTCTAGTTGTTTGCTTGTCTCTTTTGCTTTTTGTCTTTGTTATGTGGCTTTTTTTCTCTCTTACATAAAAAAATGGATAAAAAAGATATATTTTTATACAGTGGAGTACTACTCAGCCATAAAGGATAAACTTCAGGTTTTTATAGGTAAATGGATGCAACAAGAGACCATACTCACAAGTGAAATAAATCAAACTCACATGTATAAACATTGTATGCACTCCCTAGTGTGAATAACTGAAAGAAATTATATATATATATATATATATAATATTTAAGATAACTATACTACTAATTTTTCTTATTTCATTGAAAAAAAAGTTTTGTCCTAATATTGTTTGGACAATTAAATGTAGATGCCTTGTACTATGAGTAACAAATTTAAAGATAACAATATACAATATATTAAGCATTGTTACCTTCTAATGATCTCTTTTTGAAATTTTGGATTTTTCTGTTTAAAAAAATGAATGAGATGCAAAAGTCATCGGTATTCTTAAGGTAAAATAAAATACAGAAAATCTATATTAATTATAGACAAATAATTTTGTCCCTTCCAAATTCATCTTATGCGAGATCTCTGCTAATTGACCTATAAAAATTCTGACTAGTCTATTTATATTTACAAACTTCTAAAATTGTAAAAGAGTTATTATAATTCAATTTGGCCAAAAATATATTTGAGTACACTCTGATATAAGCAGATTGTCTGTTTATGTGCCTTTGTCTGTGTGTCATATCATTGAACAGCTGTTTTTTATTTGAGCTCAACAACCTTTTTCCTGTTTTTCTTTTGCATTTTTGGACCACTTGTTCATAATTTTATTTGGTTTATAGATTTAACAAGCATGATTATACCTGGGTTTCCAGCTGGTCAAAATGATATCAAAATTTACTTTCTCATAGGTCATCAGAAATTTGTTAAAGTAACTAAATGGGGACACTTTGTGCTTGGAAGATTATTGGCCAGGGCTCCCTTTAGTGAATAAAAAGCCACTGCCTGGAACGATACCCCAGCCTTTGTTCATTAATGGGAGGTCCCACTGGTCTCCATAGCCTCTTTGGAGACACCTCAATAAATGTGATATTTATTACTGTGATATGTTTGCATTGGTCATTGTGAAAAGATTACGCTTTCTAGAAATAAAACAATAAAGTTTTCTGATTTGTAGATGCTCTGGTATAAAATTAAATTAAGTAACAAAAGTTTTCATGTGGTCATGACAATTGATTGGGATTATCCTTGTGGTGTGTTAAACGTATTCAGAGGCACAGATCTTCCAAAATGTAAAACAAGAATTGCCTATGGCGATATACTTTTTCTTTCAGATTCGACACTTGCCTTTCTTTTGTGCTGCAGCTACTTGTAATAGGAGGTTCATGTCAAACCAGCATGAGGTCACCAGTCAATAATAATAACAAAAACTTATGTGATGCATATGTTATGCATGTGCCATTACACTTAGAGATGTCTAGATACCAAGCAGTCCAGACAGTGCCACAAATTTCTTCAGTGGTATCTCATTAAAGGTCAACAAGTTTGTTAAAAGTTTTTTATTAACTAGATAGAGATGAAGGACTAAAAAGGCTATTTTACATCAAAATGGAAATTTAGATGTGTTACCAAAATGTCATCATGGTTGTCATGCTACAATATTATGTATGGACTTTTATTTCAAATTTTCTGTGTAAAACTATATAACTGATGCCTGTTAACATTCTACAGGGATTCAACTACTAGAACATACATGGGTGATAGGAAATAATGGTTCTACATTGTATTGCAAGGTTCTTGATATTCAGATAAAATTATAATGTTAAGCTCACTGCTCCAATTACAATGTAATGTCATTAACCTTCTCTTCTGGATGTTCAACATCTGAGGTTTGGAGACCAAAAACTAGAAATGTAAATGGGGTAGGAGGACTGCCAGTATTTTGGCCCTGGTCCTCTTAGGTCAGTGAGGATGTAGGACATAAGAGAACTTCTGGTGCAAGATCCTACAACTCCATGAGTCTCCAATCTTCTGACTGAGAAGATTATTGGACCACGATGTAGGAGATCTACAGTATATAGTGCATCAAAGGAGAGTCACTAGGAAAGAAAAGTCTTCCAAGCATTCACAGAAAGCAGCTTGGTCAAGCAATGGCTGTGACTCATCTAGATGACTGACACTGACAGAAGAACTAAGAGGCACTGTACATGATTCCAAAGTAAATTTTGAGGAGACATAACTGACCTTCATAGATAGCAAAAAAAATTTGCTACAGCTCTCAACTTAGTCTTGAACATCCAGCAGAAAGTTATAACCACAAGATGTGTAAAACAATACCATAGTAATATGTTAGCTAGAAAAGAAATTCAAATCACTAATACCTTCTGACAATTGCCAGCTATACTTGTAACTGACTACTACAATAGATTAATGAACTGTACAGGGTTAAATTGCTGAATTCAGGGACATAAAATCCTTGGACAGAAAATCTTTAGCCTAAATGAGTAAGTTCAGAATAAAAAGAATTCAAGAATGAGAAAGTTTTCTGCAGAGTTTTCCAAATGCAGTGCTCCAATTTCAACTGACCACCCATCCCTTGCAGCTAGGAAACAGAAAAGGGGGAGATGTGGGGAGAAGCTAAAGCTGGAGATTGTTCACATGTGTTAGGTTAAAGCAAGGCTAGTCCCAA
This sequence comes from Dasyprocta punctata, assembly GCA_004363535.1. Lineage (NCBI taxonomy): Eukaryota > Metazoa > Chordata > Mammalia > Rodentia > Dasyproctidae > Dasyprocta > Dasyprocta punctata. Next base: position 11,065 of record RJWM01027961.1, on the reverse strand, counting down.
TAACATGGAGCACCTGAGCCAGGCCTTGTGAACACGTTGTTCGAGCTCCAAGAACAGGAGAGCAGAAGACAACTCAAGCAAACAAGTTGCTTGGCAGAGGGGTTTCAACTGACAATAGCCTCCTAAGTGTATAAATAAATGTGCTGAAGTCATTGGGCAGTCCTTTCTATCCCACCAGGAAGGGAGGCTCCACCTGACCTCGGCTTTCTGTATTCTGACTCTTGTCTTCATTTCATCATCCTCCATCATCTATCCCCGTCCAGAAGTTCAGGAGTTGTGCTGGACCCAGCAATATTGGATGTAACATTGATTTCTTGGATGTGATACAAAAAACTTGGCTACAAAGAAAAAACAGATAAGTAAGATATCAAAATTTAAAACATTTGTTCATCAAAGGGCACTATCAAAGAATGTGCAGCAATCTGCAAAATAGAAGAAAATACTTATAAATCATATATCTGATAAGGGCTTAGTATCCAGAATATTTAATGAACAAGAAAACCAAACAGCCTAGTTTTGAAAATGGGCAAAGCACTCAAATAGACATTTCTCCAAAAAAAATAATAAGCAAATGTCCAAAAATCACAAGAAAACATGTTTAACATTATTAATTCTTAAGGATATACAAACCAAAATCACAGTGAGATGCCAACTCACACCTATTGGAATGCTGATGGAGGAGAAGAAGAAGAAGGAGGAGGAGGAGGAAGAAGAGGAGGAGGAGGAGAAAAAGAAGAGGGGGAGAAGGAAGAAAATGAAGAGGGGGAAAGGGAGGAAGAGAAGAAGAAGAAAGAAGAAGAAGAAGAAGAAGAAGAAGAAGAAGAAGAAGAAGGAGAAGGAGAAGGAGAAGGAGAAGGAGAAGGAGAAGGAGAAGGAGAAGGAGAAGGAGAAGGAGAAGGAGAAGGAGAAGAAGAAGGAGGAGAAGAAGAAGAAGAAGAAGAAGAAAGTAACAGATGATACAGAAGGATGAATCTTGAGGACAGCCATGATAGGAGAAATAATATGATTCCATTTAGGAAAGCAACCTAGGTTAGTCTGATTCATGAAGATGGAAAGTACAGAGGTGGTCACCAGGAACTAGGGGGAGATGGAACTGGGAATCCTTGTTTAGGTACAGAGTTTCAGTTTAGAACTATGAGAAATTTTGCAGAGGGTTAGTGGTGATTGATGCATAATGTCTGAATTTCTTAATTTCATTGAATTGTACAATAAGAAATTATTAAAATTATAATTTTTATGTTAAGATATGTTGTATTTATACATAGTTATATATCACCAGAACAAAAAAAGTTTTTTTAAACCACCAGAAAAAAACTAATCAAAAAAAGAAAATAATAAAAAGTAGTTGAATAACCCCTAAAAAACATAAGAAGATATAAGGGAATAAAAAATATGTAGCATAAATGCAAAACATACAACCTATAAGCAGTTAAAATTTAGAAGAAATATTGTAGATATTAAGAGTGTGAGGAGAATATAAGCAGTGCACATTGTGAGACTTTTCTTGAAAGTGATTATTTGGGAATTCAGACATCTCTCTCTTGTCTTGCAGACATTCTTCCTGCCTTTGCTCTGGAGTACAATTTACACTAAACTGTAGAAAAACTATGAATGGAAGAAAGAATGCTCTAACCAGGCCTCTCAAGGGAGTCATAAGCCAGCCCAAGAGGAGACAGAAGCCCACACAATCACCTCTGAGATCAAACTTTAATTGCACCTCTGGAGAGTCTCAACAATGCTCCCTTCTCCTTCACTCATCTGCACACCCTTACTAAAATCTCCTCATGGAGTACATATGCAACTGCTCTCCAGGAAACATAACAATATATAAAACTCACCTGCTGTACTTTCTTTGCTGGGCAAGACAAGTGAAAAAATTTGATGCCTGGAGGTATTTAAGTCTCTTGTAAGATGCTCCTTGATTTACCACAGGGTCAAGTACTGATAAATTTGTTGTGCATTGGAAATATTATGACAAAAATGTATTTAATTCACCTAATGTATTAAACACCATAGCTTAGCAAACAGCACATTGTGGAATATCTGTTGTTTATCTTAGTTATCATGTGTCTGACTAGGAGCTATGTTCACTGCCACTACCCAACATCTTATGTGTGTTTTAGTACAGCCTGGCAAAAGATGAAAATTAAAAGTGCAATTTATGTGTAATTTTATCACATTTGCTTCATCATAAAGAAAAAAAAGTAAGTGAAACAATTGTTAATCCAGGTCTGTCTGTACCATGCGTGCTTGATGGAAGTATCAATCTATCCGTTGAGGCCCACGCCTTGCATGCTGTTGCAGGACTTGTGCTCCTTCCACTGGCCATCACTACTGCCCCACAGAAGGCCTATGCTGCTCTATCTGTTATGCTGGAGGACCTAAAAGCTTAACTGATAAGGGAGAAAAGGGAGCTTCAACATTTAACTTTCTTTTTTTTTTTAATTTTATTTGAGCGAAGAAAAACAAAACAAACAAAAACTACAACAACAACAACAAAAAAAACGACATATATAGTAAAAACAACAAGCAAAGGAGACAAGCAAATAACTAGCGTAAATACACAACATTGCAGGTTTACAAAGCCGGAAGATAGAAGCTTGACAATGGTTGCAATTTGCGCATTGTTATCTTTAAAATCGTTTCTTACATTAACAGATATAGACATGCAAGATTGATCCAATCATATGAGTATTAATTGTTCCCGCTCAATAACGAATACATTGAGCGGTGTTCTTTTTAGTTATCTTACATATACACATATACAGGTTTGTATCCCCTCCTCTTCCCTTTTCCCTTTCCGTGCATTCCCCTCCCAATTGTCTTTGCTCTTTGAGCTGTTCTCTACCCTTCCACAGTATCCATTGTAGACTCTGAATCACATATACTTTTCCATTTCTTACACTAGGGAGACAATACGGTATTTACACATGTGGGTTTGATTTATAGCAACCCAATTTGTAATAGCCAGATCTTGGAAACAACCCAAGTGCCCATCAATCAAAGAATGGATAAAAAAGATGTGGTATTTTTATACAATGGAGTACTACTCAGCTATTAAGAAAGATTGTATTGAGACTTTTATAAGTAAATGGTCACGACTTGAGACCATACTCATAAGTGAGATAAATCAAACATTTAACTTTCTATGTTCCACGATTCACAAGTCAGACCTTGTGTTCAGATTCCATATAAAAGAAAGAGAAATATCCTTAAGAAGACACAGATGAAGTGTTTATTCTCAGACCTGTCACTTTGACCCCTATCATGAAGGGTAAGTAACTTCTCACTCTCTAGATGTCATGGAATTATTTTACTACAGTGTGGCATCCCTTTATAATATAATCACAGTTTTCCAAGCTTTGCTATGCTTTTGGCTATGTGATTTTATTTGCAGCATCTTCAGTATCATACTAATGCAATTGTGAGCTCAATTACCCAGATATCCCTCAGTTTATTACTTTCTTAGATTTCTTGCCTAATGATTCACAAGTGAACACCTTATTATTCAGAAATTTGATAAATTGCCTAGGTTGGTATAAAAAATTGATATTCTGCTTACACTCTTTTTCTACAACACTTCGATTAATTATGATTTATTCCCACTACTCTGATGCACACCCCATTTAATGTAAAAACTTTTCTCTAATTATTGCTTTGTACATTTTGCTTTGTCAACATTATTATGTTTTTGCTTCTTCTTCCTTTATATCAAAGCAAGCTGTATGATTCCACATGTGTTACAAGATATGAGAAGGTCAATAAAAAAATCTGAACCACCAAAAATGTTACCCTTAGCTTTGGAGTGTGATACATTTGAACTGAGTGACTTTTATCTAGCCTTTTTTCTTTATTTAGATTTATTGTTTTTTATTTAGGTTTGTAAATGATTATTCTGAAAATTTCTATCCTAAGTTACTTTGGTTTTAGTGTTGTTGGTATTACTATTAAGAAAAAATGTGATTTTTTCACATTCTAGAATATTCTAGGAACTGTACCAGGTACTGTAGCATTAGGTAGCTATACTTCAACACTGTTTTCACAAGATCTCTGAAAAGTAGGTCTTAATTTTCCCACAGAGCAAGCAGCATCTACTATAGTACTTGAATCTAAATGTAACTTTATCATTTATTTTTCTTTAAGTATGTGATGCAATACAATTATGTATTTAAGTGTCACTAGATTGAATCGATCAGTTGTGAGCCTGAGAACTGTAATATGTCATCACATACTACAGAATAAATATTCTCTTCCTTCCTCACCAAATTGAGCCAGTTCCTCATAAAACTGTTCTGAGACCTTCTTTAGGAGAGTCTTTTTTTTCTTTCTAGTTTATAAGTGTAGTTGTTCCATTCCACTACTAGACTCTTCAGCACTTAAACTATAATCTTCAGCACTTAAAATGATCCCCTATGTGCTCAGGACAGATTTGAAAACTTCAGATGAAAAAATCAACAGGATTTGGAGGTTGATTATATATGGGAGCTGACAGGATTAGAAATGGCCTCGAATGGCTCTTGAGTTTCTTTATCAAATGCTACATGGATTGATGAAGGATAGTATAGCCATTCCTCAGGAAGCAAATGCAAAGGAGGAAACTTTGCAAAGAAACAAGTGGAATAAGAGGTTGTGGGGAAAATGATAATAGGTTTGAAAAGGTAAATAGGATAATTGTCAAGAGATTATATTTTAAGTAGATCCTCAGTCATGACAGGCATGTACAGCAGCTGGGATTGCTGAGTCCTAAGGCTTAAAAGTAGTCTTGCTAGGTGTGGCCACATTTAGACACTGTTAGAATCAGTGACACAGCATTGCCTGATAAGGTTTGGATTGAGGATTCAGTGATAATAATGTTCATAAAGTCATAAATTAGCTTTTTGAAATTTGTACAACCATCAATTCTTTCAAGTGCCTTTTGTGTACTAGAAACAGTAATCTGAGAATGTAAAAGTAAAAGTAACATCATTAGTAAATTTTAGAAGTTTTTAGCCTAAAAAGAAACACTTAAGCTCATGATTTAGTCATTTTGGCATATTTGCTAGTAGAGATATGTGTAATATTCTTTGGAAATATTGAATGAAATTTTCCTTTGAAATCTGGGATTATTCAGTAGCATTCTTGCACACATAGTAAAACTCACTGAGAAAGAAATTAAGGAAGCAACATCCTTCACCATAGTGTTAAAAAAATAAAATACTTAGGAATTAATCTAACAAAGGATGTAAAGTATCCATGCAGTGAATATTGCAGTACCCTTAAAAAGAAGATTGAAGAGAATATCAGAAAATGGAAATATAACTTTGCTCATGGGTAGAAAAAACCAACTTTGTGAAACTGGCCATATTCTCAAAACTGTTATACAGATTTAGTGCAATCCTGATCTAAATACCATTAGCATACCTCCTTATCTAAAGAAAAATTTCCTAAAATTCATTTGGAAACAGAGGAGACCTGGAATACCAAAGGCAGTCCTGGGCAACAAAGGCAAGACAAGAGGCATCACAATCCCTGACTTGAAATTATACTACAAAGCTACTGTGATAAAATCGGCATGGTACTGGCAAAAAAAGATCTAGGCCTGAAGATCAGTGGAACAAATTAGAAGATGCAAATAAACAACAAACACATCCAGCCAACTTATCTTTGACAAAGGAATCAAACATGCTCACTGGAATAAAGATAGCCTCTTTAATAAATGGTGCTGGAAAACTGGCTTTGACATGCAGAAGACCAAAAATAGACCTATGTCTATCACCATGAAGTAAACTAAAGTCAAAATAACTAAATATTAAACAAAACACTAAATTTACTGTAAGAAAAAGTAGGTAGAAATCTTGAAGGTGTAGGTGTAGGCAGAGACTTTATGAACAAAAGCCAAACTGCATGGAAAGTACTTCAAAGAACAAACATCTGGGATCTCATATTGTTAAAAGTTTTTACACATCAAAAAAATCACCAATACAGTGAAAAGACAATCCACAGACAAGGAACATTTGTAATGAACTTTTCCTCAAAGGACTTCTATGTAGAACATACAAAGCATCGAAAATAATCAGGCCCCCAAATTCGAAGACCCAATTCAAAAATGGGTGCCTCACATGAATACACACTTCTCAGTTAAAAAAATACAAACGCAAATAAATATGTGAAAAAATGCTCAACATCATTGGTCATTCAAGAAATGCAAATTAAAACAACACTGAGATTCCACCTTACTCTGGAAAAAAATGGCTATCATCAAGATATAAACCAATAACAAATGCTGGCTGGTCTGTGAGGAAAAAGGAACACTTCTCCACTGTCAGTAGGATTTTAGACTGTGGAAATCAGCGTGGAGATTCCTCTAAAAGCTAGGATTATAGGTCACATTGAATCCAGTTCTTTCTCTTCTGAGTATTTTCCCAGAAGAATTAAAAACATCATACCACAGTAATATATATATGTGCACCCATGTTTACAGCAGCACAATTTGTAACAGCTAAATCTTGGAAGCAACTCAGATACCTACCAAAAAAAGAATGGATAAAAAAGATGTGGTATATTTTTACATTGGAGTATCACTTAGCTATAAAGAAGAATATACTTGGGCTGGAGATTTAGCTCAGTGGCATAAGCACCTGCCTGGCAAGTGCGAGGTCGTGAGTTTGATACCCAGTACAAAAAATAAAAAGTATACTTGAGACTTTTAAAGGCAAATGAATGTAACTAGAGATCACACTCATAAGTAAAATAGATCAGACACACGTGTAAAAATTATGTCATCTCCCTAGTGCATGAAACTCAGAAATTTAATAGTATCAAAAATGTATAATAGGTATTGTGAAAGGGGAAGAAACTGCTCAAAGAAAAAAGAATTGGAATGGGAGAAAGAAAAGAAAGAAGGGAAAGAAAAAAATATGTATATATGTACATATATACACAAAAAACTAAGGTAATTATACCATTAATTTCTTTTAGTTCATTGAAAAGAATAGTTTGTGTTTGTATTGTTTGATCAATTTTCCATGCCTATGTCTTATAATCTGAGCAACTACTCTGAAGATAACAATATGCAATAAATTAGCCATTGTTAATTTCCTATTATCCTGTTTTGAAATTCTGTATCATCATTTTTATTGTTTTACTTTTTAAAGTAAAATTTAACAAATAAATCTGAATTACATCCCTGATGGTGGGGTCAGCTGGAAGACAGTGAGTTCATACTCTGCACCTCTCCATTATACCCCAAAAGACGGTCTGACTGGTGGACAGTGAGTTTGTGCTCTGTGCCCCTCCATTACATCCTGGATGGCAGGGCTAGCTGGAAGACAGTGAGTTTGAGCTCTGAGCCTTCTCCATTACTCCCCACCAGACAGTGGAGCCAGTTGGAAGACTATAAGTCCAATGGGAACCCTAGAACCCAGGACGACAGCTCAGTGCACAGACATACACACACCAGTGGAGTGGGACTTAATCAGTGAGGCCAATAACATGGAAGTATCTGAAGTAGCAGCTAGGAGACAGCAGTTGGACTCTGGAGAACTCCACCATCAGAAAACATTCCAGCCCCCACATCCAGAGGCCAAGACTGGCTCTATACCAGCACATCTCTGGGATGTACCATGGACATTATCACAGAACTGTAAACTCCAGGAGAAAGTAGTTTCTTGTGATAGCTATAAAGAACCAACTGCATCTGGAAGACATCCCTGAGGAACGGACATCTCCTTTCCTCCTTCAGAGATACCTCAATGCTAGCTATATATCATGGGATGTTCACAGGTATCAACATAAAAGACAAAATAAAAGAAAAAAGAGAAGTTGGAGAATGGCAAGATGCAGAGGCGAGGTGCAGCCCCTGATCTCCAGCCCACCCAGAACAGGCCTGGAATCCAATGAGATAGATTAAGTTGGAAGTCAAATACTGGAACTTACTGAAATTATAACAGCAGAAGTAAAAAAAAAAAAACTGTAAAAGCTTATAGAGAAAATGATCTGTCAAGTACAAAAAGAAATGATACTAAAAATCAAAAATATTAGAGAAGACACAAATAAAAGAATGGATGAACTTAGAAAAATATGGAAACAATGCTCAACATGGGAGAGAAATGGAATCCATGAAACAGATACAATCAGTGAAAAACCTTCATTGAAAGTATATGCAACAGATTGAATGAAGAAAAGGATAGAATTTCAGATCTTGAAGACAGAATTGCAGCTAGTGATCTTGAAAAGAAAGATATCTCAAAAGTAGCAAGAGACCATGAAAAATCAATCCAACAGCTACAAGATGAAGAAAGAAGAATAGCACAAGATTGACTGGGGTCAGTGAGAAAGCTGGAGACAGCATAAATGTCATAACAATCATATATATATATATCCCCAATACAGGAGCACCAAATTATATAAAAGAGTTATTGGTAGACATGGAAAATCAAATGAGCAATAACACAGTTGCAATGGGAGACCTCAATACCCCATTGTCACAGAGAGACAGATGAACTAGACAGAAAATTAGCAAAGAAATATCGGAGCTGAACCAAACCTGTGAGCAAATGGAGTTAATAGGAAGAAGCCACAATCCAAGGTTACGTACCAGTAGCACAGAGAGTTCTGACAAACTTAGCTTGGGCCTGGAGGAGAAGCCATGCCCCAAGGCCCTGCAAGACTGACCTGGAGAGATCCAGTGAGCCCAGTACAGGCCCAGAGAAAAAGTCACACCCTGAGGCCTCCTGCCACCAGAAAAACATTTGTGAATCACCATCCCATGCCTCTCAACAACCCCAGGAACTCCAGATTGCAGGAACCCAGGTTCTGAGTCCAATCCACTACAACGAGGAAATGGCAGCCAATGCAGGAAGCAACCAGGATGCAACAATGGGCTGATCTGGAGGAACACAGGAGAATGTCAAGATGAAGGAGCAAAATACAATCCCAGACCTTCAGTCTACACAGAACAAGGTCAGGAGACACAGACATAGTAGAAATTAGATAACACCTGAAATTTCTGAAAAGATAACAACTGAAGTAAAGAAGCAACTTAGTTCTTGTATTGTTTGGTTAATTTTACATACTTATGCCTGATGGTATGGACATCTATTTTGAAGATAACAAGACATTATGGTAGCCATTGTTGATTTCCTATTATTTTGCTTTGAAGTCCTGTATCACTTTCATTGTTTTGTTTTGATTGGCTTTATTATGTTTATTTTGTTTGAGTTTATTCTCTTTAAAATAAAATTTAAAAATTAAATAAATCTAGGGTTATTTTTATTTGTTTCTTAAGTTTTTAATTATACAACCATTTTTGTTTTGTAATTTACACACACTGTAACATTAATAAGTTTAAATAACAAGGCAGCATTTTAGACTTCTTGAAATGTGCTGAATCAGATACCTTTTGCTGTTGTTTTCTGCTTGTGTGTTGGTTGGTTGGTTGGTTGGCTTTCTAATACAAGATCTCTGTGTAGTGTAGGCTGGCCTTGAACTCATGATGATTCTCCTGCCTCAGCCTCCCAAGTTCTGGGATTACAAGTGTGTGGATCACTTAATGTTAATAAATCTCCTCATATTTTGAGAAGGGTTATTGAATATTTTTAACATACATGTTTCATGTATCATCAGAATTAAACTATCACTTCTATTCAGCTAGAATTGAATTTCATTTGCAGTTAAGAGCCATGTTACATTTGTTTTTCACTTGAACTTGTGATAAGTGACCTTCCTAAACAATTTTTTAGATTCTGAATTTCTTGCAGTGGGCATTTGGGACTCAAGTTGGACATGTCAAAACCAGTCACCTGTTATATATAGATAGAACAAGAATGCATCCTTGCAGTAGAGCAATATTGTGAAACAAGTTATTTCAATGAAATATTTATGCTAAAAAGATTTAAGATACTGTATTTGTTTTAAGGTAGTGAAAATTTAGTTGAAAATTTCTAGGATTTTAAAGTAAAAGTACTAAGTAGATTCAAGGAATATTGTGAGGTAATTATTAACTCTATACTTTCTAGAAAAATATTGCTATGCCTTCCCTCTTGGTTTCTATGTTGATGCTTACAAACCATTAAAATGTAATAAAAGAAAGTTATTCCAATCTGAACAACTCAGAGCACGTAATACACTTTTAATATGGAGTAACCGAAATGTACACCAAGTGCATTCTACATAAGATGTCAAAAAAGTAATTATTCCATTGCTAATTCTTGCTTTATAAGTAACTCAGACTAAAACCAGTCTCTTAGAAAAAAAATGGGGCAAAGGAGAAAAAAAAGACAGCAACTGGGGTAGGTAGAAATACAAACTGGTAAGTACTTTATGGCTTTTTGTTTGCTTCTGGAATTTTTAAATCCTCAAAGTGAAGAGAGGTTTCATTTAACTATTACACATTGGTTACAAAAAATATAACTCATGTAAAAAATGTAATGTTATGTACCTAATTTTATTGAAATTTCAAATCATTAAGATTGTTGGTTGTTGCTTTTTACTAAGAGCAACAAATCAATGAATAGGTTATTCCAAACTAATCCTCAAATAGCCAACATAATGTATGTCAGTAGTATGTTTCCTCCAAGTTTCCAAGAAACAAAACAGCAACTAAAGTGGTGTTTTCTGTCTTCTCTACAATTCTGGGATCCATGAACTGTTCAGAGACAAGTATGGTGACTGAGTTTGTCCTTCTTGGCTTCCTTGGTTGTCAGGAGATGCAAGGTTTCCTATTCTCAGTTTTATTTGGGGTCTATGTATTTGCCATTATGGCAAATAGTGTAATTGCACAATGAGCTTGGACAAACGCCTCCATGCGCCAATGTATATTCTTCTAGAGAACTTTGCCTTCCTCGAAATCTGGTACATCACTTCCACTGTATTCAGTATGCTAGGCAATTTCCTCTCAAAGACAAAGACCATCTCTTTTGTTGTCTGCTTGACCCAATTCTATGTTTTTGCTTCCCTGGGCACAACTGAAACATATTTCCTCTGCATCATGGCATGTGATCGGTACCTTGCTATTTGCTGCCCACTGCAGTATTCAACTGTCATGACTACACGACTCTGCTATATCTTGATATCCCTTTCCTGATTG
>RJWM01027960.1:0-27255 GCA_004363535.1 Dasyprocta punctata | reverse complement strand
GCTAGATTGCCCCGCCCGTCGAGTGAGCCAAGGTGGCGCTCGTTTCCTGTTACAACCCCGCTGTAGATGATCTCTGCCCAGTTACTAATGACACCAACCAATGATAATGTACCCCCCGAGATGATCTGATTGGAGGATGAGACGGTATTTATGTGGGTTCCCGCCCTGCGCGGCGGAAGAAGCACGGAAGGAGCCGTCACGGACGGACGCGTGTGAGGCTTCTCGGGCGTACCTCTCCGGGGACGATTAAAGCTTGCCTACTGCTGCACTGAGTCGTGTGTGTTTTCCTGCCGGCCGGGACAAGCGCGCGACACACACCCTAAGTATAAACATCAGGGATTGATATTCTACATAGGTATCAATCACCTTGAGGAAGCCAGGAGTCACCATCCCGACCCCCTACAGGAAGAGTCACTGCTCTTGGAGCGTACCCGCTTGCCATGTGACTTGCTTCCCCATTTGTCCCCTCTTTAATCAGTTTTACTTGAACAATTGATCTCTTTGGTTGACCATAGTTCTGTCCCTCTTTAGGCCCGCCTTGTGAGTTCCCGTGTTTTCCTCGCCTTGGATCCCTCTTGCCGCGTGGTTTTGCTCTATAAAAGTCCCTAGCAAAGACAGAGTCTTTGGCAACCCACTCAGGACCCCTTCTGTCTCTCTCAGACAGAAGCTTTCTTCCTCTCAATAGATATATTCTGCTCTTAAGTTTCATTGTTCCTAAAATTCATTCTTTTCAGAGATTTAGGTTTTAGGGAACACAGACTCATACTGGACATCTAGTAGGTTGGGAGTTTCCGCATAGACATTGATGGCCAGGTTCCCTTGGTTCTCAGATACCCTTGATCTGGTGGTTTCTAGGCGATGTTCTCAGACATACACGGGCCATCTCTAACTCAGAGGTGAATGGTATTTTCAGCTCCCAAGCCCAGCTTCTCCCAAAGATCAGCTCTACTGCTTCCATAGAGGCTGACAGGGCAGGGCCAGGTCTCTGATCTTTGAATCCCAGGATGTCACCGATCAGTCTCCCTCAACATGCTCACAGAATATCCTGCTCAACCCACCTCTGCAGCCAACTTCCAGTGCATTATCCAGACCCCCGCCCTGGGCAGGGCGTCCTATGATTCGCTGGTGGGGGATTTAAAACCAAGGAGCTGGACTCGCACAACTCTGCCCCTCCCATCTCTAGCTTGGTGCGAACTGAGCCTCCTAAGGTCAGTGGCCTGCCGCTAACTGCAACTCCATCCCTATCCTAACCTCCAAAGATGAAGTGATCTCCCTGTATCTTAAAGCAAACCGAAGGGCCAAACAGGCCAGAAAAAGCGGGTTTCAAAGGTAAAAGATGGAAAGGAAACAGTGAGGAGTCATAGATAGACAAGGCAGACTCGGAAGGTGAGGTCGTCGGTGAGGTTGCATTGTCCTTGGCCCTGCTGTACCCCGTCTTTCTGTTCAAGCTGTCACTGTGGAGAGAAGGTCTGCTGGGGCCAGCCCAATGGGACAAATGACCCCGTTGGCTATTTCTGAACTGATTATAGTCCCTTATCTTTACCCTTCCCACCCCTAAGCTTTCCTCTCTCTGACAGTCTTTCCCACTCTGTCCCTTTCCTTGGCCTCTCCTCTACACCGCCATTCTTTCCTTTACAGTCCCTTTCTTCTCTCTTTCTCTTGATCTCTGTCCTTCTCTCTCTCTTTTTTCTTTTTTGGTACTGGAGATCAAACTCACAACCTCTCGCCTGCCAGGCAGGCACTTAGGCCACTGAGCTAAATCCCTGGCCCTATTTTTTGAGACAGGATCTCACTATGTAGTTCAGGCTGACCTTGAACTCACTTTGTCGCCCAGCCTGGTCTTGAACTCACAACAATCCTCCTGCCTCAGCCTCCCTCTGTCTTTCTCTTAATTCACACCTGTTAAGAGTACATGACAGCAAGAGGAAGGAAAGGACTTCTTCCTTGCTTATGCGCTTCGCTTTGAGCCGGGGATACCTCTATAGCCGTCGGTTGGTCTGTCTTCCTTTCAAGTTGAGCTCACATGGAGTTGCTTTACTTTTCCTCCAAATCTTGTCATTAAAGGTGCTCAGCTATCTTCGTGAACAACCGTTTTCATGTCTGCCCTCCGGAGAATGTTCAGTTCCTCCTCTGGAAGGCCATTGCAAGACTGCCGTGGGCTGTTCCCATGTGCCTTTCCCCTTCCTCTCAGATCTCGTGGCCCCTTTTTCAGCCCCGCTTTCTGCAGTCTCCTCCACAACCCCCCTTCAGCCTTCTAGCGCCTCTGCTGAGTCCGTGTCCAGGTAGGAGGTGAGGCTACCAGGGACAACTAACTGGACGACGAACCAGGACAGCTAACCAGGCAGAATGTGGCAAGGGTCAGAAAAACCTGTGGCTGACAGGGTGCTGAAGGTGTTTTCTAAAAAAGACCGGACATGCACAGGACACAGGGCCCCAGATGGCAACAGGTTTAAGGTGAAACCCTGGAAAAACCAGAAAAGTGCTATTTTCAATCCTTCATTTGAAGCTGACACTGTTTATGGGACCAAGCAGAAATGCTATTTTTCAATCCTTCATTTGCATGTGGGCTCAACCAGTCAAAAGACACTGTTCCTGATCCTCAATGTTACATTCGGTGGGAGGCCAAGTGAATCTTTTGACAGGGAAAGGAAGAGAAAGGAAGGGAAGGGAAGGAAAGGAGAAGGGAGGGAAGGGGAGGGGAGGGAAGGGGAGGGGAGGGAAGGGGAGGGGAGGGAATTCTGGCACAGTACCAAGGGAGTTTTTGAAAGGTCAAATATCCCAATCCCTTCTTCGGAAGAGGAGGAAGTCAATTCAGGAATTTTGGGTAGAAAAGACATTGTTCTATCCCTCGATCACTTTTCTGACTCTTATTTATTGCTTGTAAGTTCTGCTATTGTTGTCTCAAATAATCACCTTATATTTCACTGTCACAGGCAGATGAGAACCAAATTAACAATGGAACGTAGGAGGACTCAGGGAAGAGGGCATTGGTTACCTGCTTATGAGGGCAGAGCCTGCGAGACTCAGTTGAGAAGAGGACACTGGGTCCGTCTTTCCCAATTCCCAGTTCTCATGGATCAGTCCTCATCCCCCTGGAATCTTGTGAGATTCTGCTCTAGAACAGGGGAAGGAGGTACCATGTTTACCGTCTTCCTGTGGACATGGAGAGGCTCTTTGACCAATGGGAACATGTCTACGGGACAACATTTTGGGACTTTTACAAACATCAGGAAAGTTTCACCCTGTTGATGAATTAAACTCCTGCTCATAATCATTCAAACACACCACTGGCATTTCATTTCTTTATGTTAAAGGTCTGGACCTCTTAAAATTAAATACTCTGAAAGGTAAATTATCAGATTTTTATTTTATTTTATTTTATTTATTTATTTTTTTTAGAAAGGTACAGAGCAAGTTCTGAGAAGAAGAGAGAGACCAGGAAGCTCAGGGGGACAGAGGAAGTGATTCTAGGAAAAGGTAGAGAGTCCTCAAAAGGAAAGGTTGAGAGCTTTGGAAACGAGCTTTCCCACTGGTCAAACGAGCCCAGGGCCAATTCTGAAAAAGCATTTAAGCAGACAGTGAAGAGCCGCTGCCATTAGGATGTAAATTTCTTGTCAAGAACATAAAACACTCGTGCTTGCCTATGATGAGACACAGGTTTCAGAAGTTGACCCTAGAAAAATCTTTCTTCAGACTGAGTAACAAGTTCAGGTTCCAGGCTCTGGCTCCACTCCACTCCACTGGGCTTTCCCAGTTCCCATCAGCAGGGGACAGAGAGTAAACTACTTCCAGGGGCTATCACAGGCTGATCAGGCCTGCAAGCTCCCACATGAGTAGACGGCCAAGGCTTGGATAAAAAAAACAAGGGGTATGATCTTAGGGCTCCAGGAGGATCAAAACCCTCTAGCAGAATTTGAGATTTTTGGGGGGCTGAGACCAAGAACTTCTCTGGGTATTTATTTGGCTTTCAAACAAAGGAAGGGGTTAGAGTGGAAAGCTTGGGTAACTGAGCAGGACCTTGGGAGTGTTTCAGGACTTTCCCAAGTCGTAAACTGTACCAACCGGAAGAACTATCTTCTCTCTAGGTTGACATTTATTGCAGGAGTATGGAGCCTGCAGTTACAGTCTCTATTTAGTTAATTGGGGTTGGAGCCAGGTGTCCTCAGTGGTGGCCTTGTCTTGTTCTTTGAGGCATCTCTGGCATCACAGGCCACTACAGGCCTCAGCCAGGACCAGTGATTCATAGAGGTTCACTTACTATGAATCCCGTGCCCATCTGCAGATAAGGGGCCTAGGTCTGGGACAGACTCACAAATAAGCATCGGAAGCCAATTGTTAATTTTCAATCCTGCTCAGAGCCGCTTTGTAGTGGTCTCCATCAAGGGGCCTAAATTCCCACACAGGACACACTGACTTTTAAACCTGGCAGCATAAACCCATGAAAGGAAAAAGCGTGTATCTGGCCCCAGGGCATTGTCCCACTGATTTGACTGTGGTGCTGAGAACGAGCTACTGAACCCCACCAAAAACCCACCCCACCCTCCGGCAGTCAAACCCAAGGCCTGGTTCAGTCAGGTCACCGTGGGGCTGGGACCTGGGCTGGGGTGGAAAGCTGTCAAATTTGGAAGTTGCACCAGGACCTTTCTGCGTTTTCGGCCTGGTGGACAGCACATCTGTCTGTTTCTGAGAACGGACCACCTCAGGAGCACCTGTGCTGTTTAGGTCATTTAACTCGCGCCCAAGGCATCCCGTTTTTAGCTTCACTGGACAATCCGGCTTGTGGGGACCACAGCTCTCACCAAGAGCCGCCCACGCAGAGAAGAGTTCAGGAAGCAGGCCTGAGGCTGTGATCTCTGAGCGCCTGCTTGCAAGCCTGGCCTGTGGCTGGTGTCAGGAAGCTGGGACTTAGGTTTCCCCCAATACTAACTGATGAGATGGTCATTGCACCTAACTCCACAAACAATGTGGTTTGTGCTGAATTCCTGCTTTCTTTCTGGGCACTGGGCCTCTAATCAGCTTTGCTGGGGAGACAATATTTCAGGTATGTCATCATAACTCATTTTTGGAGGACTTGAGCTCGTCTTGTGTGACTTCAGTGGGAGAGGACGCTGCTCTTTGTCCCGTGGGCCTTTTCCTTGGCCGATTTTGCTTTGTATTCTCTTGCAGTGATTATCCATCCATAGCTGTGACTACGACTACAGGGTATGCTGAGTGCTGGGAGCTCTGCCGGAGAATCGCTCAGCCTGCAGTGGTCTTGGGGACCCCTCATACATCAGCCAGTTCTTTCCCTTCATCACACTGGACCTTATATCTTAAAAGTGGGGGAGGCCTGGCAACAAGAAGGCGAAAAGAAATTTTTAAATTCTTTGGCCGCAGTATATCACTTTGCCCCTTTCCATTTCTGTTCCATTCAGATACAAAATGACTTCTTTTCTTGTATCTCATTTCTTCTCCTAGAATAAAGAAAATTCTTTTTTTTTTCTTTTTTTCCAGCACCAGGGATCAAACTCACAACCTCGCGCCTGCCAGGGCAGGCGCTTAAGCCACTGAGCCAAACTCCCAGCCCTGGTTTTTTGAGGCAGGGTCGCACTATGTAGCCCAGGCCAGTCTTGCACTCGCATCGTAGCCCAAGCCGGCCTCGAACTCACAACGCTCCTCCTACCTCAGTCTCCCGAGTGCTGGGATTAAGAAAATTCTTTCTGAAGGGGTTTCCCCGCTCTGGCAGAGTTGGCCTGGGTGCTACTGGCTGGTTTTGATGCCACGAACCTTTGTTTCCCCATTTTCGCTGCCTGCTTTCCCTTTAACCTCTTCCTTCCAAATTAATTCCTTCGCTTTCCCTCTGTTGTGGCATCGTCTATAGTTTTGTGTGTTCAGAAACTGTCCCAGAATCCATTTCTGCGTTTGTCTTTGACGTATCTCAAGACCTAGTCTCCTCTGTCTCAGCGAAATACATTTGAAGAAGTCCTTGCCAGAGAGACCTAGAGAGAGAAACCATCTGAGTATGTGTGTAGAACTACTTGAATCATCTATTTACTAACACAGAACGATTTCATTTTTTTTTCCCTCCTGGAAATGATTCTCAGAAGTGATTATCAAGGCAGTGCCCATGCTGATCAAAATCAGCTCTCCAGCTGGGCGGCCTGTAGGCTCTCCCAGATTCTGTCAGCAAGGATGCACAGACAGACCAAGGGCGAAAACATCACCCAAAATGATGTCAGGCCCCGCGCCTCTCTACCGCCAAGGTTCAGCCTTTGCAAAGCCGCATTGTCCGTCACTGGGAAGCCGGATCTTGAAGCTTAGAGCAATCAGCCCCTTGCTCCGTGGTCCTGTCTGCTTTGTGCCTTCGAGGAAAGGTTTCAGGCAAGACACACAGCCAACCATACGGACATACAGATAGTGTTTATCGTAAAGCAGGTGTAGAGAGGTTTACTCCATCAAGCAAGAAAGTGGGCAGTGTTGCAAAGTCATCGGAGCTCAGTATGAGTCCAGATACCTTTTTACGCACCCAGGAGTTCCTTTCAGAGTTCAGGAAACTGGTGATCGTGATGTTTATCATTCAGAGTTTTTCTTTGAGGTTACTTTGCAATGTTGATATCTGACATCGGGTCTCAGCCCAAGGAGTGGGGGTGTCTTGAGTGAATGTTCCTCTTTCTGTTATCTTCGGGCGTAGGCATGGCACCCCGGAATGCTGCGCATGCTGCTGGGGAGGCAGCCCCCATGGGGCCAGGTGTGGGAAGGACTGCAAGCAACGTGTGACCTTGACAGACCGCTGTGCTCTGTGGTGTCATTTTGGGTCTGAGACCTAGAAAATTATCATAAACGCATTATACACAGCTAGGCAAAAATGGGGGTGGGTGAACTGCTCAGTAGAGGACGGCTTTATTGGGGTTAAAAATCTGAGAGGGCTTGCCGGCCAGCAAACGCCAGAGTGGCAGCTGTCTCATAGGCTCATAGGTTTATGTGGAGTTTGAAGGCAGAGATTGTGACTGTCCTGAGTTAGGGTTGTTTTATAGCCTTTGACCCCGGGACTGTTGTGCCTATCAGTTTATCTTCTGGGTTTCATCATCTTAACAAGGGCCAATCAATCTCGGTCATCTGGTGGGGGTAGCAGTTCTGCCTCCCTCGGTCCTGACTCTTAACAAGGGCTTGTAACTCTTGAGGCTGGAACTAGTCGTGACCTGGCTGAGATGGCAGTTCTCTGACTGCCTCAAACACTGAGGTCTCTTCATGTAGCCATAAATGTATAGAAAAGGAAGTTTTCTTTATTTAGCTGCTATAGCGTGCTATTTTAGACCCCTTCTTTGTCCCTCAGGCTTGCTAATGTCTAACTACCTGCCTAACACTACTGAGCAAAGATTTTAAAAACACTGAGGCCACTGGGTATGATAGCGCACAACTATAATCCCAGGACACTCAGGAGGCTGAGGCAGGAGGATTCCCATGAGTTCAAGGCCAGCCTGCACTACATTGTGACACCCTACCTCAAAAAAAACAAAAAACCCCAAAAATCCTCCAAGGCCATCCTGTTTAGCCGGTGCCTCTGAGTCAAGGTAACAAACACAGCCAAAGGTATAAAAACAGAGCATTAATGCACCTTCTGTCCCCATTCAAGACCTCTTCCCAGCAGTTACGATGACTACGAAGGCAGAAACCAGTCTCTTGACTTCCCCACCACTATCTCAGCCCCACGACATTGTCTGTTACACTTGTTAGCGTCCCCAGGCCTTCTAGACAGGGTGCCAAGGCCTCCAGGAGTGTTTCTAAGGATTTTAGAGAGGCCTTCTCAGACTGCTGTTTAGAGGCCCAGGGTTTATGTGAAGACTTCAAGGCATTCTTCGCAGAGATGGCGTCACAAGGACTCAGGGAGCGGGAGGTTATTTGTTATCAGGAGGCTTCTAGGGGTGCTTTCGTCAGCCACCCCCTTTCTTTGTTGCATTCACTGAGTCATTCACTTGGCAAACGCTCAAACATGCTGTGTCTTGGCTTCAGACACAGGCCATTGACTTCCCACAGCTCACAGACACCATGGCTTGCACCGCTCCTACAAGTGCGGCTGCAAAAACTTTGTCTTCAGCCTGCAAAGCCCCACAGCCTGGGCCCCTCGGGGTAATCTCTTGTTTTGAGGGTGGAGAGCAGCCTACGCATGTCATCCTGGGCATGGCTCTTTCCAAGTTTACTAAAACCTCCTGTGGAATAGCACTAGCGAAGTAGGACATTAGAGCTGGGGCAAACCAGACAACGAACTGTGTGGACTGTGTCAGAGGTCATAAAAAGCCAGAGGCCATGCGCAGACATGGGACCAAATGACTCCATGGCATTGTACACTGAACCAAACGGAAAGCAGTGTTTTCTCTTTTTTTTTTATTTTTTTATTTTTTATTCGTCCATGTGTGCAGTATACGATGTTCACGTTCCTTGCGTGGAGCTGGCACAGGTCCATAAGACATCCCTAATTAGTTTTCACCTTGCTTTTCTCTCTTCCCTCTGTTGCTTGAGCCCCTTCTCATTTGAGAAAGATGTATCTCCTACTTCATATTATCTGTTTTTTGATTTGTTCTTCCTATTTTTGGCTTCTCATGTCAGAAAAACCATGTGATATTGAGGCTCGCGTGTCTGAATTATTTCAGTTAACACTGCAGTGCATCCATCTTCTGACAGATGCCTTAGTGTGGGAGACGGCCGAGTTGTGCTCTCCTGAGAAACAAAGCTCCTTTCCTTCGTCTTTCCCTGACCTTTACTTCAACCCTTCTTACTGAGGTAGGCAGAGCTATTTTGAATCAGCACTCCCTTAGTTGGCTGAAAGAATGCGATCTAGCCGGGCGTGGTGGCGCACGCCTTTAAGCCCAGTACTCGGGAGGCTGAGGTAGGCGGAGCGTCGTGAGTTCGAGGCCGGCTTAGGCTACAACGTGAGCGCAAGGCCAGCCCGAGCTACGTAGTGTGAACCTGCCTCAAAAAACCAGGGCTGGGAGTTTGGCTCAGTGGCTTAAGCGCCTGTCTGGCAGGTGTGAGGTTGTGAATTAGACCCCCGGTGCCAAGAAAAAAAAAAAAAAAAGAATGCAATCTATTCAGGCTGAGATGCCAACTTGTCTCATTGCAGCAGAATTACACCCTGCTGCTGATGGCTGGAACGGGGTCTCAAGCAAGAGCCTGTGAAATTCCAGGGCTTAGGCATGATGTAACATCTCAGCTGAGGCCACGGACTCCTGGCTGTAAATGTACCAGCCTTGCATGCGTGGAGCTATCTGTTATATTAATTGGAGAGCCTCTGTGCTTGGTACAATATTGCTTTGTTTCTCCTTACAACCAATACCTGCGAAGTTTCTCATCCCTAGCACTCTGCCATGACCTCCACTCACCTCCCTGACTGATACCAATGAAAGTCTTGAGCTTTTGGACTGGTGGCCCTTTGTTTCACAGAAAGCATTGGGTCATCCCAGAGTTCCTCAGCTGCAGAATATTCTCTCTTTGTCTTTCTTTTGCATCCATGTGTCACATCGCTGGGTGGGAGACCTGAACCCTCCATGGGAGTTTTGGTACCTCACGTTTATCTGCCTTTATGGCACAGTAGTTCTCCCTCATCTGAATCTGGTGCTGTGTTCAGGAACAATCAGAAAAGTGCTACTTTCCATCCTTCATTTACATCCAGTGTGAAACCAAGTGACTCTTTCAATAGCGCAGTTTAAATCTGGCACTGGTTGCATGGGTTTTTGATAGGACTATCGCAGAGAGCTAAGTTAGATACGAATTAACAGGCAGCCGGAGAGGATCAGGCCTTCAAGACAGGCAGCGCAGAGAACGTGTCATGTCAAATGTGTGGCTGGGTGTGAGCTTGAAGAAAGCCAGGCTTCAAATGGAGACTCGATGGCCAGGCCTGGAAGCTTCCCTGGAGATAAACAGTAGTTGGGGTTATGCAGTCATTAGCACCTTGTGAAGGACCACCTGGAGGGCTCTCCTTAAAAGAAAAGCATTGGGCCCCACCTCCAGGTATGGATATGTACGGAGCTGGCTAAGATATTTCCTTATCCCCTCAGCTTGTGTTAAGCAATGCAAATGGGTCCAGCCCAGATGCTGATGTGTAGGTCAGTGACGCCCCGCCTACAGCACCCAGGTAGTGTGGGTGGGCTAGGCCGAGTCACACCACCCTGTCAGCTGAGAATGAGCCTGGGGAAAAGAGGCTACGACTTCTCAGGGCACGACAGATTACACATCAAAATGGCCTAAAAACACTAGATACTGCCCCATTCTGTGATATGCAGATTATTCTTTCCACATCTCTCTCTCTCTCTGTCTGCAGAGGAGATTTCAGGCCTCTTATCTAGCCCAGCTCACAGCTGTATAAACACTACGCATGTACTTCCCACCACTCTCTGTCATTCTCAGTCACTCATCCCTGAGCCACACCCCTCGTCATGAAATGATAAAACCTGGGTTCGGCCCTGGGTTGGGGCGTTTGTTCCAGTTAGCCATCGTTCTAGCTAGATTTAGGGATTCCCCTTGGCTCCCCACAACTACAAATATGCCTTTGTGACTTTATTCTCACCATGGCCCCTATTACAGTGGAAACCTCCAGAAGACTCTGGCCCTAGACTTCTCCATGCTCCTCTAGTAAGTCAGGACTCCACCAGGGGAAAGCGAGGGAGGGCCACATTTCTCATTTGGAAGGGGGAGAAAGGACGAGCTCCTCCGGATGCCTGAGAGGAAGCGGAAGCCCTAGGGGCACAACTCCCCTCCACCCCCAAGGAGACCTCCCTATAGCATAGCTTGCTTGTAGGCTAGCTTGGAAACAAGGTCCAAGCCCGTCCTAGAGACAATACAACCAAGGCCCGCTGTCTAAGGGAGGAAAGCCTGGGCCGGACCGGCAGGAGAGGTTTCCACCTCCTCCCTGTGAATAGCCAGGGAAGCATCCCCAAGTGCACGGTGACGATAGCCCTCTTTGCTCAGTCCTCATCCCTACTTCTCTGCGCTCCAACAGGCCGGGAAAACCCCGAGGAGGCTCTGAAAATACTTAGCCTCACCATGGGCACCTGGGCTATGGCGGGGGGAGGCTGGGCTCGCCCGGAGGAGCAGCTGACAACACTAACTCTCCTAAGTGTCCCCCAGAGAGAGCATCATTCGCCTGCCCAGCACCCCTAGGGGTCCACACAGTTATTCACGCCCTTCTTGCAGTGGAGAGATCCGAGAAACCCAGGTTTTAAGTAATGTGCTCAAGTCGTATTGCTGCTTCTGGGACAGAATTTCCTCGCTCTTCCAACCCTGGCCCATTTAGGCAACCCCTTCTAACTTGTCCTTTCTCCTGCTTCCCCTTCCCAAACTTGAAGCCTTCTTACACCTTCTTTTCCCTTGGAGCTGAGTACCGAGGGGGAGCGTGGACTGGTGTGGCCCAGAAGCCGGCCCCCAGGGTCACACAGACCCGGGACACTCAGTAGGCTCTGAGTCTTGGTGTCCGAACGTGCCTTCGTCTGCTCTGGCTCCCCTCTCCCCTCCCTTTCGATCCGTGTGTCTTTTTGTCACTGGCTTCTTTGCTTTCTCTCTTCCCTGACTGCCCACACCCCCACACCCCATCTCTTCCCTAGCCCTGCCCCACCCCACTGTCCTTTTCCACTTTTTGGCCGCTGTGTCCCTTTGCGTCTCTCTGCTTTATTTTCCTTCTTCTACCACAGGTTTCTCTCTGGAATGTCCTTCTCAGGGGAGCCTTTCTGAATATACCTTCCTGCAATGTGTGTCTGGTTCTGGTTTTTGCCTTTTCTCAGAGGTGGAGAAACGCTGGGCGTCGAACCCAGGGCCTCTTGCACGCTAGGCGAGCATTCTACCACTGAGCCACACACCCAGGCCTTTAGTCTCTTTCCTTTCCCTTCTGGGCAGGGGCTAAGAGGGCAGCAGGAGGCTTTGCCTCTGTCTTCAGTGCCAGCTCGCCTGCTGCCCTTGCGGCTGGACACAGTGCTGCCCCTGCAGGGACCTTCTTTTTTTTCCTAAATGTGCTCTACCATTCCCTCTGCTGAAAAGATTCCTTACGCTGCTAACCCCACTCTTTCTTCACACCTGCATCGACCCCTTCATCGAAGACACCCCTTATTGAGCCCGAGGAGGCCGCTGGCTAGTGAGTTCTCGGGTGCAGCCGCCCACAGAAGCAGACCAGGAAACGTGGGCTAAATCCGCCTTAATTGCTCCTTTTCTCGTGGGGTGCTTGTTTATATACCCTGGACTGGAGCGGCTGTTTGTTTAGTGCCCAGGATGTTTATGTGAGTCATAGGCTTAAACAAGGGCTTCCTTTCCTTCTCCCTTTCTGGTTCCCTCCCCCGACCCCTCAGGCCTTCAGCTATCAGACTGTTCACTTTATTTGATTACTGATGCTAAAGTTACTCAGAAAAAGAGTTCCACGACCTCAAGTTTCTTTTCAGAGATGAAAACATTATAATTGCCCTGCTGAACCAGGTAAGCAAAACGTTTTGCTCCCTCTAAATATTCTTACTGCTCTCCTGTTAGCTAGATTTGAAGGCCCTGTTTGTATCATGTTTGAAGTTATAACATGGTTTCCTTGGGGTCTTTTGGGATTCTCCTGGATTGTTGAAAAACTGCCTCTTATAGAGATAATGAACAGCGACTACTTTTTTTTTTTTTGCGGCACTGGGGATCGAACTCACAACCTCGCACCTGCCAAGGCAGGCGCTAAAGCCACTGAGCCAAACTCTGAGACCTAGTTTTTTGAGGCAGGGTTGCACTACGCAATTCAGGCTGGCCTTGTGCTCACGTTGTAGCCCAGGCTGGTCTGGAACTCACAATGCTCCTCCTACTTCAGCCTCCCCAGTGCTGGGATTAAAGGCGTGCGCCACCACACCCAGCTCCAGAACTTCTTTTTTTAACAGCGCTTAAAAACTTTGGGGGGACCAGGGCTCTCAGTGGAGCTGAGGAAGTCACTTCCTCCCATCCATTACATTTAAAAAGCCGCTAGGGTTATTCTGCCTTCTGTCATACCAAGAGAGGTAGAAATAAAATAACAAAACCTCTGGAGATCCTGATGCTCCGAGAGCACACGCTTGAGAATGCTGTGCACCTTTGTTAGTCTGGGTTACACCTCTTCATGGCCCAGACCAGCTCTGAGGGCAGCTTCCTGCGCTCTTCAGTGATTGTCGCTGCTTACTACTCACGCTGGGGGTACGCTTGGCAGCTCTTTCCCTGTCCTATGCAGAACCTGGATTATCAGCTCGCACCTCTGCAGCATTCTCTGCTCCATCCCCTAAGCCCCAAGTGGCTCAGATCCCTCTGGGGTGTTTCTCTTGGGACTTCTCAGCAGCAGGCAGAAAAGCTAGAGTCGAGGTGCCAACTGTCATCCAGGGTGCTCACGCCCATCCCCGTCCAACCCATGTGTAGGAATGAAGCTTTTCCTTCTTTTCCCCTTATCCTCCCTTGTTCCTGTGTTACGTTGAAATTCCCATTCTCCCATCTACTCGTAAGCACCTCCCAGTTCCTCATGCGATTGAATGCACGTGTGTACTAGTAAACACGAAGGCTGGAGAACCTCCCCTCCCGCACCTATCACGGAACCGAGCACGCCCAGCTCCTCATGCTCTCCTGCCCAGCCAGCTGGCCAACACAAGCGGAGGCTCAGACCTAATCAAACACTTAATTTTTGTATAAACCTGAGCTATTTGTCTCCCAAAATTGAAGAATCGATTTCAGGACTAGAGAAAGAATTTAGGAGAGTGTTTATTAGAAATAGTAAGGAAAAGCTCTTAGTGGTTACCCAGCTCTTTCCTCTGCACCAGAGGGGAAAGCGGGGCAATGTACCTTCTTTGTCTTGACCTTAGATAGGCAGGAGGAGAGGGCTTGCTTCAAAGGAAATGTGTTAAAAAAAAAAAAAAGAAAAAAGAAACTGGTCATTTTTCATTTCTAATATTTCCAGTTCAAGTTTTGGTAAGGAGGTAGAGACTGTCTCCTAACTTACCATACCTTTCTGGGAAAAAACCAAAAGTCTTTATCTGTCTTTTTATTGGAGTGTTTATCCTTCTTCCTGTGTTTACCTTCGCATCTGTAAGCTTAACCAGCTGCTTGAGTTACTTTTTAACATTGGGCTGTTTTCTGTAATCTGGCCTGCCCCGTCTTAGGCCTCTGCCTGCCGACTCATAATAACTGAATGTCTACGCTGAGAGGGGGAACTGCAGGGGTCCGGTCAAAGACCCTGCCTCCCTGGCTGGCAAGACTCCGCTTTGACAGGTGCGGGTTCCCCATTTGGGTTGGATGTATCTGTCATCAGATGCCTTAGAGGAAGACAGCTGGGGAGTGACAATGTGAGGAGGCTGTCCCCAGGCACCAGAGAGGAGGCCTGACAAATGGGGAGATGGGCCCAAAGGGAGCTGGAGGGACAGCATCAGGCTGAGAGGCCCCCCTGCCTAGAAAAGGGGTCTCTGGGCAGCCAGTGAGTTCCCAATGCCAGTTCTGCTGGGGTGCTTGGTCCCAGCCTTCATGGGAGAAGGGTGAAGGCAAGAGCTCCCCCTTGGGGTCACGGCCTGGGGAGGAGGTGGTGGGGTAGAAGGGGGACAGGTTCCCAGGATGTTAGGGTGCTGTGAAACTTGGTTACTGCCTGCCCTTGTCAGTTTTATCAGCCCCGGTGTAGGACGCTGCCTGAGTGGGGGGAGGTCGGAGATGGACAGCTCAGGGCCACCTCCCTTCCTACTAAAGAAAGCCCAAGGCAGCATCCCCGAGGTTGGCTGTCAGAGGGGGATGGGAAGATTTCTGGCCAGAGACTTGTCTTTTTTAAAAATCCTGCTTTAGTAGAACATATATGAAATGTTAAAGACTTCACAAGTAGGAAAAGAAAAAAAAAAAAACTTTCTGCCAGCCGTGGTAGCACACACCTGTAATCCTAACCCTCAGGAGGCTGAGGCAGGAGGATCGTCATGAGTCTGAGGCCAGTCTGGGCTATATAGTGAACTTGAGGTCAGCCTAAACTGCATTGTGAGACTCTGTCTCAAAAAACAAAAACGAAAACAACCAAACAAACACAAAAACAAAACCCATTCATTAGTAAAACTTTCCTTCATCTAAGATATAAAATTCATGTTGTTATAATGCAGATTTGAGAAAGGACTTTAGAAGGCAGCTTTGTATCACCCTAGTGGGCTGGCGAGAATCTCAGTTCCAACTCATCAGCAGTGCCTGGAGTTTTCTAATCATTTATTTATATTTCCAAAAGGAAAGACAAAAGGCAGATGGTATAATATCCTATGGTTGGTAACACATGTCTTTGTCATTAATCACTAGGCAGAATTTACTCTTATAGAAACAGCAACTAAATGAGGTTACTATCGTGCACCTGCAGAAAGACCCCATCTTTGTGGGAGACTGGGCAGAGGTGGCCTTGCAGTGATAACTCTGGGACTCAGAAGCAAGGGAAACGCCCCTTCCTGGCTGAGCTACACTGACCTTGTCATCAGCACCTGGAGGGTCAAGGCCCAGCAAGTTTGTAGCTTTCCGACCATGGGAACAGGCTGTGTCTCCCGGTCCCATCTTTCTTGTTTATTTACTTACTTACTTACTTATTTATTTATTTTAAAGCGAATAAAACAATACAAAGCAAATCAGAACAGAACAATGCAAGCAACACAGGACTTCAAAACAAGACAACAGGAAACCAACAGTGGCGACCATAATATCTCTTGTTTTCTTCAAAATAGTTGTCTATACCTTCACACACAATAGATTCAAACAAAACAGAAAAGTATAAAACCAATCAAAACAAAAGAATGAAAGTATTATGGGCCTTCAAAACCAGACAATAGGAAATCAATATTGGCTACCATAATGTCTCTTGTTTTCTTCCAAATAGCTGTCCATGCCTTCACACATATTGAAATCAGACCATAGAAAACAGAATAAAACCAATCAAAACAAAGAATGAAAGCTTTATTGGACTTCGAAAACAAGATGAGAGGAAATCAGCAATGGCTACCATAATGTCTCATTTTCTTTAGAGTAGCTGTTCATACCATCACACATAATAAAATCAATTATTGTAAACTGTTTAGAAGTTCTAGGCATGTATAAACCTATACATGTACATCTATCCTTTCTGTATTAGAGAGAAAAACAAAACAAAATATAAGAAAAACAAGAAACAAAAGAGACAAATAAATAACAAAGACAAAGAGCCCAAAACAATAATAATATAGGCTTTCAAAACAAGGTGGTAGGAGCATAACAAAGGTGGTTATTTTGCATAGTTATCTTCAATGGGTCTCATCTTTGAACAGTGTTAGAAATATGCTTAGGATCAGAAATGATGAGCTTTAAATTTTTCTCTGCATTAGAATAGCTTCTACAATTCGAGCACCAGGATATGATTGGATGAGTGAACCACTGGCAGCAACTGTACTCAGCGGAAGACAGAAAGGGCTGCAGTTACTCGGTGGCACTTAGGGACGAAGAGACACAGGCCCACGTGAGTGGCACCACGCATCATTATGCCAAAGCCAAAGTTAACCCAACCCATGCAGATTTCTTCAAAGCTGAGCGTGCCCACAGAGATGATTTCATGGAGACCCATAGCCAGGGCAGTGCGGTTCATCAGGGCAGACTCGGAAGGGTGTGGCAGGGCACTGGAGAATCCCAGCTGGCTGGCCCAAGCTGTCCGTTCCAAGGCTCCTCTGTGGCCTCATTCGCTGTGTGGGGGGCTATTGGGCACAGGGGAGGCTGAGTCCCCACTCTTGACTGTTGACCGTTGGTGGCCACGTGGCACCCAGCACAGGTGTGGGCGGGGGAGGTGTGGGACTTCAGTGCCCGCCCTCAGCACCCCCAGGTTTGTGGCAGGACACAGTATCAGCTCCAGGGAGGTGGTGTCTCCTCATTCGTCCTCTGCTTTCTCCTGCCAGCGCCCATCAGAGCTGCAGAAAATGTAAAGTCTTTGGAGAATATCTGACTTAGTCCAGTCATCACCATACGAGTACTGCTCACTTACATCCTTCCAAGGACTCTACAAACTCCAGTCATTGAGAGTTATGCCACCGAAACTTTGCTCAATTTTCCTAGCCACTATTTATCGTGTTCTGCATCTAGTGTATTATCACAGACCTTTTGGATTTCATGCATGATGATTTTTATCATGCATCTGATCTATAAGATAAGCTGAAACTTATGTTTCTTTGATTCCGATATCTCTCATGGCTTGGTGGGAAATAGGTAGAACACATAAATTATCTGACACACAAATTTATCATCTTCTTGATCATCCTGAATTTATTCAGTAAGGGAAGAATTTACCCTGGAGTTAGCTAGCAATACAGTGCAAGAGTCATCTATAGATAAGAGTTCTAATTATAAAAACCACTTGCAAAACAAGGTCATCTTCTGTAGCAGCTGGTTTTTCACTTCTCCTTGAAGTATGGAACCAACTTGTACTCCTTAAGAACCAGTTTTCAGTCCAATTCTGAAATGGTTGCGTTTATCACAGTTCCCAAACATCCGACCACAGTCTCCTCCTCTTCCTCATTAGGGGTCTGGGCTGTGCGAAGTCCCCCAGTTTAAGCAAGTTTTCAGTTGGTGCTTCATGCTGGGAAATGTTGCTAATCATTGTCATCAGCGATGGGCCCTTGAATTCGAGAGCCCTTTTTTATGAATATCTTCACCTCGTTTTCTTCACAGACCAGCTGCCCTTCCTCTTATCAGCAGCAAGAGTAATGCAGAAACAAATGAGCCACAGATGACTTGGCTCATGTGAACATTCAAAGCCAAGCTGCATCAGCTGTGGTACAGCCAGTGTGAGCAAACGTGGATTTATAGTGACCGCCATGCTTGTGTGGGGAGGCACGTGTACTGCCGTTTGCAGTCCTCACTGCCTAGGAGCGCAGTGAGTTTGGGAAGTGGTCCAGCTTGCACCATTCTTATCCC
Organism: Dasyprocta punctata; assembly: GCA_004363535.1. Lineage (NCBI taxonomy): Eukaryota > Metazoa > Chordata > Mammalia > Rodentia > Dasyproctidae > Dasyprocta > Dasyprocta punctata. The sequence continues at coordinate 9,375 of RJWM01027960.1, read as the reverse complement.
TTAGTCCTTTGTCAAAGGGTTGAGCAGTTGGGGGTCGTTACTGTGGGCAGAGCCTCAGTCTTGGCAGCTGGGGATGTGAACCGTAGAAGGAGCCTCTCTCTGCCTTGCCTTGGTGGCACCAGTCTCTGTCCGTCTCAGACTCCCTGGAAACTGAAAATATCTTTACAAATCCATTTACGTTGTGAAAAACATCGGTAATAAAAAAAGGAAATGGAAAACACCGGTCACCGACTATCACCGTCTCTCTCTTCCTCCCAGGGAAGCTGGTATTGCAGGTATAAAGGTTTTTTTATTAAAGGAATTTAGGTTTTCCAATGTATAGGTTGAGCCTGCCTTTTAAAAGAGATTGAAGTGCTCAAAAGACCCAGCCATAGGAATTCTGTAATTCTGGTCTAAGTAATATGGGGGTATTTGTTAATTAAGCCTGTAGTCAATGAGAAAAGCTTTTAAAGATGGACTTTATTAAATGCATGGGTTCAGTAAAGTAGACACACAAAGCCTCACAAAGGCGGGGAACCGCTGTTCCTGCACGAAAGCCTTCGGGCCTGAAGGCAACATCCACCCAAGAGGGAAGCCAGGGAGAAAGCCAGAGGAGCTGACAGGGGGCCCCCAGCGGGGCCAGGGCCAGGGACACCCCAGCCGCCCTGGAGCAAGGGGTGTCCGCGGGGCGGGTGGGTGAGTTGGGGGATGGGGCAGGGTGGCTCCTGCTCAGCGAGGGGTCCCCAAAATGAGGGGCCGGGTTGGCTCCTTTCCCGGAGGACACCAGCCCCACAGTGGCACGAGGGTCTGCGACCTGGCAGAGGACCACGCTGGAGCGGGGGACAAAGGGGCTGGGAACAGCGTCCTGGGTGCAGCCTGGAGCTGGTAGCCAGCCTCCCAGTGCACCCCCGCGGTGGGGGAGGGGCAGGGAGCCGGAGTTGGCCGTTGGCCGTTGGCCTCGCCCCTTCTGAGGCCCCCCCAGACGCTCGCGGGGCCTTGGCGAACTTGGCCACCTGCGCCTGCGCCTGTGCCTGTGCTTCTCCCCCAGACTGTGGGGTAGAGGACCGCGGGCAGGGGCAAGTCGGTTGGGGAGCCTTACGGGGCTGGGGACACCAAACCCTGCACTCCCCAGGACAGCTTGAACTGCAGCAGAACCAGCGTGACTTGGGGTGATAGTGGCTTGAGGAGGGCGGCATTGGTCTGCAAGATGAATTAGGTCAGGTCTGCTCCAGCCTTGTCAAATGGGGTGACTGATGTGGCGGCCTCAGGGGGAACTGGAGAAGTTCAAGCCCTGCCTTGGGAAGGGGGGCTGCAGCCAATATGACATGGGGTCTGTATCACACCCACACATTCTGATTGGCGTCCTGAGGAGCCGCCAATCCTGCAGGGAACTTCTCTTAAGCCTAAGGCTTGAGGATTTTTACAGAGCTCTCTAACGAGACAGCTGACATGTTTCCTACCTTTTAGGTGACCTCCCTGGGACTCTAGTCATCAGTGTAGGGAAGCCTCCAATTTTAGGGTCCCCCCCTCCAGACCCAGGCCCTGTGCATAATTCACAGTCTGCTAGGACAAACAAGACTGGGGGTGTCTGCCATCCCACACGTACATTTCCCTTCTCTTCCTTTTCTAGGGAGGCCCTATCATTCTTTGATGATCCAGTGGTGTATTTTTCTCAGGCGCCTTTCTAGACAGGAGGAAAAGTAATTACCCCGATAACTTGTAAAATGTTTTTGATGTCATAGTAAAGTGAATTGTAAGCTTTAAGGGTTTAAAAAGTACACTGTCCTCTGTAATTTTCCTCCCTGATGGGAGATCTCCATGTGTTTCTCATTGGTGCCGGTTACAGGTTCGGCTAGGAGTCCGGGCTGCCCAAAGCTCTGAAGTTTGTGGCGGTCCCAAGGTGGAATCCTAAAATACTAGACTGAACCTGGGCATGGGAGTCCCTGGAGAGGATGTGTTATTCTCCCTGGGGGATGAGCCAGGGGTGGGGAAAAGTCTGAAGGACATCTTCCCTTGAGTTCTGACCTCCCCCACATTCACTTACCAGTAGCCCTCATGAACTAGCCTGGCCTGGTTCCCATTTATAGAACAGATTGTCCTAGAGCAAAAGGCCCTCAGCTCCAGAAGAATAGGGGAACTCAGGCAAACATGAAGCAGACCAGCGACCCTGGGCTACAATAGATGCCCGAATGCTGGAGTCATTTCTGGCTTCCTCATTCTCTGCTACTAAACCCCTTACTCTGTGAGAGAGCTGCCGTTCTGGTGCCTCTGAGCCAGCAACTCTTCTCAGGTCTTAATCTCAGTAAAGCCTGGCCTCACTGCAAGTCTCTCTCCCTCTCTTCTTTTCATTTCTTGCACTGGGAAAAGGCAGTAAGTTCCTGGTAAAAAGGAGCAGGACAGGGCAGGGATACCTGTAGGATCCTGGGGCACATGTATTCTTCAGCCCATTGCAAACTAGGTTAAATGCCCACATGAATAGCCACATCACGGTGGCGGTGGCGCAATTAGAGAAGACTCACCACAAGGAGCACGGGGCATCCCTGGACAGTCATTCCTGACCTAAAGGGAATGGTTAGGCCCTGAAAGAAAAGTACCTCTTCCTCTCTCCTGATTTAGTCTGCTTTAAGTGGCCCTGGAAGATATACAGCAGATGTAATGAAACAGCAGCACAGATGTCGTTTTAAGGGCTGTTAAGAATTTGGGATTCAATCTTGTGGAGACTGAGGACCCTTCAGGGGCTGTGGTCTAGCCCTTGGCATCAGAGAAGCAGGAGTCTTGGTTTGGGGGTGATAATGTGGCGTGCATTGTAGCATGGTAATTGCTATGCAAATGGCCCCTCCGTGGTCTCCTTAAGATCCTGTGTAGTTTCAGTCCTGGACATTCTGGAAATGGGAAGTCATCTTTGGTGATTTGCTTCCTTTATCTCTTAGCTCTCCCTCCTTTTTAGCATCATTAAAATGCTGAGGTTAGCCTGTGCTGTTTGTCCCCACACTCTGGGACCCTATCTTCTCTGCTGCGGGACCCCGGGGTCATATGTAGGTAGGCTTGGGGTTGTCCTTAACCTCCACTGGTGGGACACTATGAGGAGACCAAAGAACTTCTGAACCCAGGTTCGAACCGGGAAAAGGGAGCTCCCTGTGGTATCCAGCTTTGTGAGAGGTTGGATGATCAGAAAGCGGGATGGAGACAAGAAGTGTGGCAGGAGTGGTAAGAAAGGACTTGTGCTCCAGCCTTGGGTTGCTGGTTAGCTGCCACTCAGAACAGAAGCTGGGGCTGCTTGTTTGTGTCGAATTTCAGAGTCCCTGTCGTTTCCCCACATTCTGTGAGGCAGTGGGCCCTTGAAAGGGTCCGTTTCTAGGTTGATGGTAATTGGAAAAGCTTTTGGGGATAACTGTGAGGAAGTCAGAATAAATTAGAGGTAAATGGACACTTCTCGTCTTTGGGAAAGGCACAGGGAAAAGGAAATTAATGATTATCTTTATGCCTTTGTGAGTGGTTAGATGATGCTCTTTTTAGCTAGCATCACTTCTCTTTCACATAATCTTAGATCTATCTGATCTTTGCATGCAGGAAAAAAAATAGATGAGGCAGAAAAGGGAAGTAAAAGGAGATGAAGCAAAGCAGAAACCCAATGACCTTGTAGAGAAAAAATAAAAAATGGCAGAGAAATTAGGCTACAGCAACAGAGATAGGGTGAGCAGGAAATAAGATGGTTTTGAAAAAAAAAAAAAAGGAAGTATAAATGAACACAGGGGAAAGGGCAGAGGGAGAAGAAGTGGTGGCAGAATCTTAACAAAAGCCAGGGACAAAACTTCTTTCCCTCTGTTTTCTTCTTGTCTTCCCTACAAACTGTCTGCTGTGTGCCAGGTACCAGTGTACAAAACAAACATGACTCCCTCGCTGCTCTGCCAGACTGCCTGCCTAGGGGACACATGAGTGGCCAGGGGGCACGGCCTGCAAAGTGATTTTTCTCAGGTGGTTTTTCTGTGCATAGCTAAGGAGAGGGCTGGGGCACGGAGACTCCCTGATGTACTGCCACAGGTCACTTCCCCGCTGGCTGAATGTGGGCAGGTCATTCATGCAGGCCGAGCACTCAGAGCCTCCTTGCGGCTTCTCTGGGCGGTACCTGTCTGGGCGGTACCTGGGGTGACGTTACAAGCACTGAGCAGGAGTCTGAAGTGAGGCAGGCCCACAGCCACAGTGGGAAGGATGATTTCACCCCATTTCCCCCAATGCCCTCAGAGCTACTTTGGCAAATCATCCAATAGCATCCCACCTTGGGCTCTTTTGTCCCTTAGGCTATGAGGAAAAGGAAGTCATGAGAAATTTGAAAATGCACCCAAAAAAAGAAGCAGCACTCTTATCCCCTAATGGCAAATGGGAAAAAAGAAAATTTCCCTGGGGGGGAAAAGAAAAAGAAATTGTCATTTAATCCACTGGTTACCAAACTGCAGGAGCCTGGTGATCATTGATACTCTGTAGGAGGAGTGGCTGTGAAAGGGTCTTTATTGGGGCTGGGGGTACGAAAGCCTCCTAGGTTCTCAGTCCTTGATGATGATCCTCCTTGGGAAAGATGCTATCTTGCAGCTGTTAAAGGAAAGCCTCTAGCAGAACGCGAGCCTCCCGACAAGTTATGATTTGATAGGTTTGTGGGTGTAGATCAGGCCCTGGAGAGTAGCTGTGGGTTTCCATAGTCAGAGAACTGAGGTTAGGTTAGATTGGGCCCAGGAAGCCTTTGCTCCATGGTCAGAGGTATTTGCTCTTGGTGATGCCAGCTAAGAGGGGCTTGAAGTTGCCTGGCCAGAGTCCAAAAGCAGCTGGAACTAAGGCCCTGGCTGGAGAGAAACTCTGTCCATAAAACACAAAGCGAGGGAAAGGACAATGGCTCTGCTGCTCTGCTTGACCAGACAACTGGAAAAATGTTTGGAGGTGTGGTTCTATAATTAGGGGCAGCGCTATCTTTGCTAAGAAACCACACCATTGTGGTTTTTCTCTTTTGCGGTGCCATTAAACTCCATATAATGGTCACAGTCCACGGGCAGGGTTTAACTTTTGCCGATCTAGCCCAGCTCCACCATCTAGGAAAGAAAATCATAAAATCACGGCACCTTCCTGTCTTTGTTCCTTTTGAGCAGCCAAAGGAAGAGTTCTGGGTGATCAAGAATATGGCTTGAAATGTCCTAGAGATCCCCAAATCTCTGGCATATGGGTTGCTATGGAGGTCTTCACCCTGCCTTCCCCTCCTGCAGATGTTTATGAAATTTTGAAAATTTCTTGACATCTTAATCTCTTATAAAGTTGGAAGTTTGTTTTCTGGCTCTCATGGTTTCCCTTCAATGTATATATTCTGCCTGTTTCTTAGGTGTTTTTGGCTCTCCTCCTAATTAACTTTCAACAGTTCTTTGGGAAATGTCCAAATAATTCACAGCCATCAGGAAAGCCAAAGTCCATAACACAAAAGACAAAACTGGTGTGCGCTGCTACTGAAGACACCAGGTTATGTGTCATTGTGCTTTCCTTTAAATGGTGTTTGGACTCATAAGTCTGCAGTTCCTCTGACATGCTTTGTGGTATCCTTCCTGGCAAGGACTCTTAGGGAGTGTGGCCGTAAATAGTGTGATGGGCTTCAGTCTGCCACCCCTCACAGTGTTCTCCTCACTGTCAGATCCCATGGAAAGGGTTTGACATTGAGTTTCCCTTGAGTAACTAGCAGGGTTCCTGATTCCTAAATGAAAAATGTCAAAATTGAAGGCATTTTTGAGCAGAGAACAAAGAGCCTGTGAGCGAAGTACCCTACATTTGTACCACCCAAGCGAGCCTCAGCACATCTGCAGATGTTTTGGATCTTGGTGTCTCCATGGGTAAAACTGGAACATTAATACTGGTATAGCTCATGTCTAGATGTCCTCCAAGGCCCCATAGGGTCACAGGTGGGGCTTTTCAGAGGTGGCTGGGTCTAGAGGGCCTGCTGCTGGGATCAAGGATGTGATGCTGGGATTAAGGCTGCCCGACCTTGGGTGTGAATGCTACATGCCCTAAGGGTGGGTAGCTGGATAAGACCTAAGGGACAGAAAGAGGGCACTGCTTGTCACTTGTCACTTGGCGCTTGCTACCTTGCTGCTTTCTGCCTCCCATGAACCATTTCTCCTCTGCAATGCCCCTCCGCCATTGCTGCCCTGCTTTGGGACCAGCTGTGTATGAACTGAAACCCTGAAAAACTGAGCCAAATAAAATAAACTTTTCCTCCCTTAACTGTGGATGTTAGGTATTTGGTCTCAGAATGAGCAAAGTAACCAAGACAAATGCCTACCTCACAGGGTTGTTGTGAGGACTGATCTTGCTCCATAATCAGTTGCATTATATGAATTATTGTGATTGAAAAGCCAGTTCTACAGATGCCATGGCCACATAGCAGATACGCTGCCCTTTCTGCCACCATATGAAGGATTTTTCTTTGTCATATATTGCATGTCAAATCACTAGAGCAAAGTTTTATGTTTGTATGTAAATATTTACATGTGGAAGGACTTCATAGTTTTCATCAACTTCCTTAAGGGGTTCTTGATACCCAAAATGTTGAAATTCAGTTGAAAAGCTGGATTTAGGAATAGAGTGATTGTATCCAGAGAGGGAAATTGCTTTTCAGGGAGGGAAACTCTTACTGTGCTGGAATCACATGGAGGACTTTTCAGACTGGGATGGAAACTTCCAGACATGGTAGAGGCTGGCCAGTAGCTTATCCAAGTGATTTTCACATGTTGGGTGTCGTAGGGCAAATTACCACATGTACTTCCCTAAGAAAGTCCTCTCACCTCATGGGGTCTGTTAGCTCACTGATAAAGTAAGGGCCATGATTTTGATGGTTTCTGAAGTCCCCCCCAACCCCCATTGGGGATTCTCTAGGAAAGCAAGATCAGAGTTGGACTTGGAGGAGCCCTGCTGTGCAGAAATGAACCATGCTTTGAAGAAAACAAAAAGGAGGAAGAGGGCAAGTCAGTGTATGTGTGGTGGGCAGAGCTTCCAGGGGGCCTGGTCCTTGAAGAAGACGGGTACCCACCTGGCCACCAGAGGCTTAGCTCACATTCTACCCTGAGGGACACAGGTGTCCCCCTGATGAGGGACACATCATCCTGCCGGCTGCACCGAGGACCTGTGTTAGAAAGGAAGCTCCTCAGCGGAGGACAGGATTTATTAGAGTTAAAACCCAAGAGGGACCTCTGGCCAGCAAGTAGCAGAGTGTGCCCTTCTTACAGGCCGAGGAGCTTTCGTGGGCTGGTAAAGCGAAGTTGCCACTATCTTGAGACGGGGTTGTGTCTTTGAAGCCTGTGCTGTGATTGCTTGGGCCCATCAGTTTGACAGCCTTGAGCTGGTCCAAGTGCAAGTTCTCTGCCCTCTTCGTGCCCGACTCTTCACAAGGGCCCATAAATCTCGAGGCTTGAATTAGTCATGACCTGCTTAAGATGGTAGTAGTGTAATTTCTTCCTTTGGAACTGTATGGACAAGGGAAAATGGGCATTGTGTTCTTTCTGGCTGCTTCTGGCTGATCAGGGCAGTGATGAGGTATCACCACGATTGAAGAAAGCACTGCCTTGACATGGTTCTCGGCTGTAGTCCTGTTGGTGAGAAATCTCTGAAACAGGTTCATGAGGCAGGGTAAACATAGACATGCAAGCCCTAGAAGGAGGAGTGACTTTAAAAGGGAAGCACCCAAGATGGGGGCATCTATGAAGGCCAGGTGGTAGAGGACTGGAGGTCACAGGCCCTTTCTTTGAGATGCTGTGCCCTATCTCTGACCACTTGGAGTTATAGTACAAAAACAACATTGTTCCCAAAGTCAGGCACCGATTTTGTCATTTGCAGCAGTGAGTAGATCTTCAACACCTTTGATTTGGAGGACCATGGAGGCAAGGGAATCTAGCTGGTCTTTTTTTTTTTTTTTAAACAAAAGGAAAATAAGAAATCAAAACATAACAATTTCACACCAGCCAATAAGACGGTAATAATCATCAGCACGTTGCATATTTCTGAAAATTATTTAAGGTAAAAAATACAGACATGAAACATTATCCAACAAATTATTAACACAAAACTTTTACCCCCAATGTATCAAGAGAGAATCTAGCTGGTCTTGAATGGTGACTAGCTGCCCAGAGATTTCCTCAAAGCTTCCTGAGAGCTGTTTAGGTAGAAGAGAGACCTGATGTAAGGAGCCAGCAAGTCTAGCCCTGTACTGGTCCCAGCTAGGATTCCCGAGGTGGCCAGGAGGGGAATGAGTTGTGCTGCTCTCTTGGCCCTTACAGATGTGAGCACCTTGATAAGAATAAGGGCAAGGGGGTAGGGGTGGGGGCCAGAGATACGATGGGAGAGAGAAAAGAAAGAGGGCAGCTTCCTGTTCAATTAGAGGGGAGGTAAAGATATATGTTGGTCTCACAGACTCAAAACAGACAAGTCATGTAAGTAGGATGGGAAAGAGCTCAAACTGAGATATGAGAAGTTTCATGTCCAGCATACCTGTTGTTGCCCCTAGCGTGCCAGATTAATACTGTGGCCAAACGCCATGGCAGGGAGGGGTCGCAGGGGTCTGGGGGAACTGTCTGTGTTAGTGATGGGGAACCTCTCAGAGCTTTCAGTGATACAAGGGTGATCCTAGGGCAAGATTGAAGGTGTTGGTGTTAAGGGAGAAATGGACAGTGGGGTTGGAGACAGAGATCTAACGACATGAGGCGGGGGGATCAGGACGGAAAGGGGGAGCACACAGGGGTCATGAGGAGAGTTGGTGGGAATCAATATTCCTTTTTGAAGGAGGTGATCAATAGCAGGTTTGCTCTTACCTTCCGGGGTAAAAGGGGGTATTGGGGAACTGAAAAACGCAAGGATCTTTATTATTGAAACTTTTATAGGGGTGTGGTGGAATGTTATTTGGGGGGTACTAGTGTCCCAGACTTGGGAGTTTGTTAGAGGTCATTTTATTGAGATGGGGCAAGCATCAAGCAGGCTGAATCTTTTTGGGTTTGTCTTTCTGGAAGAGAAGAATTTCCTAGGCCGAGGGACGGTGGGGATTCAGAGAGGGATGGTGGGGATACAGAGTACGGCCCCTGCCTTGTGTGCGGGGTCCCTGCCCAGTCCGCGGGTGGGCAGTGGGGAACACCTAAGAAAGAATGTAGGAGGGTCCTGTCATGCAGTACAGAAACAGGAAAGTGAGTAAGTGGATCCTGAAATCTGGGGAGAACAGAAAGATTTATCCCAGTACTGATATGGAAAGAACGGGGCTTACCAGATGCCATCCTAATCACCCTGGGTGCTGTAGACTCACTTTCTGCAGGGGAATAGGTCCCAGGCACCGCCAGTCCTCTGCTGTTAAAGCCAGCAGCCAAGATAGATTGTGAGGGACCCACC
>RJWM01027959.1:0-26219 GCA_004363535.1 Dasyprocta punctata | reverse complement strand
CCTTTTCTCTAATAGCTTTTAATATTTTGTTTTTGTGTTGAATTTCTGGAATCTTGATTATTATATGTCTGGGTGTAGGCCTATTATGGTCAAGTTTAGCTGGAGTTCTATATGCTTCAGTTATCTGAAAGTCTCTTCCTGTTCCCATACTTGGAAAATTTTCTGTAATTATTTCTGTAAATAGGCTTTTAATTTGATTAGTATTGACCCCTGCCTTTTCACTCACACCTTTTATTCGTAAATTATATTTCCTTGGGTTGTCTTGCAGCCATTGCACTGCCACTTCCAGATTTCTTATTATTTTTAGTAAGTCTTGTCTCTCTCTCCCCCACGCTGCAATTTTCTCTTCGAGATATGAAAGACTATCTTTAGTCTCTTTCAGGTGGTTCTGCCAACTTTTATTGAAGTCTTTGAGTTCCTGGTATTCTCTCTGAATCTGATTGATGCATTCTAAGTCTTTATTTGTTTCATTCTCAAACTCCTTTGATTTTCTGTCCTCCACCTTTCCGGCTATGTCTCCTTTAGAGGCACTTAGGCATTGCCCTATTATTAATTTCATTTCAATTCTCAGTTGGGCTAACAGTGCCACTTTAATTTCTTTCATAGCTTCATGGAGTTGTCTCTCCACTTCGGTTGTCATCGCCTCTGAGAGTTTAATTTTTGGACTCCCAACCTTGTCTGCCTTTATGTCAATCGGGTTTGTGCTGCTTGTATCGGAGTCCGGAGAGCACCCTCTACCTTTCCGTCTTGGCATTTTCCTGGGCTCTGCTGTGTTTCCCCAGCCCACCTCGGCTCCGAGGATGTCTGGTGAAGTGCGCGTGGATAGGGCCGTCCGCCTAGTTTTCTCTATCACCCCCAGGGCACCCGGGCAGATTCAGCCAGGACCCTCCAGGGCCCGGTGTGGGCAGGGAACCGTGCCTAATTAGGTGCAGTTCCAGTCTCAAGATGGAAGCCTGTTCCTCACTCTCCCTGGGGAGTGGGGGGTGGGGGGCTGGGGCCCGCCGAGTGTACTCACTCACCAGCTCGCGACCACCTCTTTCTACGATCGATAGCTGCCTCCGCCATCTCCGCCTTAGCCATCTCCGCCTTAGCCGCAGAAGTTCAATCGTGCATCGCAAACACTTTAATCGCACCTTCCCAGTTTGAGTCTGCGTTGATTGGATTGAGCTCCTGTCAGAGGCGCCGCCACCTTTGTTTGTTTACTTCTTCTTTTTTTACTCTTTCTGTGGGCTACAGTTCTCATCCTAGACTCCTCTTAGGTCCAGAGGATCCATCTCCCTCCCCTTCCCTTCTTTCTGTTATTATATTACTTTGTATTCCAGCATTTGGGAGGTATATTCCAGGGAGCCTCCCTACGGCGGAGTCATCAGGTCGGCCATTTTGCAGGAAGTCCCGCATGACCATAAATAAATATAAATCCAGTCATGTATATTCTTAGAAATCACAGCAATGTGTTAACAATGGTTCTGCCTACAAAAGCTTATTCTTTTTCTTTTCTGATATGTTTGTGTATTTTAAATTTACTGTGCAATATCAATCAATGAAATTGAAGATGTAATTAAAAATCAACCAACAAAAAAAGCCCCAGCCCTGATGAATTCACTGTTGAATTCTACAAGAAGTTGAGAGAAGACCTAACACCTCTACTGCTGAAACTCTTTAAAGAAATTGAAAGGGAAGCAATACTCCCAAATTCATTCCTAGAAGCAAGCACTACTGTGATACCAAAACCAGACAAGGAACCAGCTAAGACAATTACAGGTGAGTCTCCCTAATGAACAGAGATACAAAAGTCCTCAATAGGATACTGGCATACAGAATGCAGCAAATCTTCAAGAAGATTATACACCATGACCAAACAGGATTCATCCCAGGGATGTAGGGATGGTTCAACATACACAAATCAATAAATATAATACACCATATCAACAGAGCCAAGGAGAAAAACCATATGATCATCTCAATAGATGCAGAAAAAAGTTTTTGATAAAGTCCAACACTATTTCAAGATAAAAACCCTACACAAAATTGGAACACATGGTCTTTATCTCAATATGATAAAAGCCATCTATGATAAACCAACAGCCAACATCATATTAAATAGCTGGGTTTGGTGGCATGTCTGTAATCTCAGCACTCTGGAAGCTGAGGCAGGAGGATATTTGCGAGTTCAAGACCAGCCTTGGCTACAAAGAGTTCAAGACCAGCCTGAACTGTATAGTGAGACCCTGTCTCAAAAGGACAAAAAAAAAAAAAAAAAAAAAAAAAAAAAAAAAAAAAAAAAAAAAAAAAACAAACAAACAAAAAAAAAACCCCATCATATTAAATGGACAAAAACTGAAAGTTTTCACTCCAAAATCAGGAACTGTCACCACTCTTATTCAATATAGTTCTGGAAACATTAGCCAAAGCAATTGGACAAGAGAAAAAATAAAAGGCATAACAATAGGAAAGGAAAAAGTTAAAATTATCTCTATTCGCAGATGATACTATACATAGAAGACCCCCAAAACTCCATGGAAAGATTTCTAGATGCAATAATCTAATTCAGTAATGTAGCTGGATACAAAGTCAATACTCAAAAATCAACAGCATAGCCAGGGGTGGTGACTTATGCCTGTAATTCCAGCACTTGGGAGGCTGAGGCAAGAGAACTGTTGCGAGTTGGAGACCAGCCTGGGCTACAAAGTGAGCTCAAGGCCAGCCTGAACTGCATAACAAGTCCCTGTTTCAAAAAAATAAAAAATAAAAAATAAATCGCATTCTTATACACAAACAAACTAAGAGAGAAATAAGGAAGACCACACCCTTCACTATAGCATCCAAAAAATGGAAATACCTAGGAATCAATCTAACAAAGGGTGTAAAAGACCTTTACATTGAAAACTACAGTACTCTGAAAAAAAGAGATTGAAGAGGATATCAGAAAATGGAAAGACATCCCTTACTCTTGGGTAGAATGAACCAATACAGTGAAAATGGCCATACTTCACACAGATTTAACGAAATTCCAATCAAAATTCCAATAGCATATCTCACAGAATTAGAGAAAACAATCCTAAAATTCATCTGGAAACAACAGACCTAGAACACCAAAGGCAATTCTGGGCAACAAAGACAAGACAGGGGCATCACAACCCCTGACTTCAAATTATACTATAAAGCTACTATGATTAAAAAAAAAAAAAAGAAGTGTGGTACTGACAAAAACAAAAACAAAAAACAACCAGACTGGAAGATCAATGGAAGAGATTAGAAGATGCAGAAACCACTCCAGACACACTAAGCCACCTTATCTTTGACAAAGGTGTCAAACATATTCACTAGAAGAAAGCCTCTTTAAATAACAGGCTTTCCATATGCTGAAGATTAAAATCAGACCTATACCTTTCACCATGCACTGAACTAAAATCAAAATAGATCAAAGACCTAAACAGTAAAACAGAAACAGTAAATCTACTGGACGATAGACTAGGTAGAACACTTAGAGACATTGGTATTCGTGAAGATTTTATGAGCAAAACCCCAATCACACAGAAGCTATCACTAAGAATCAACAACTGGGATCTTTGTTAAAAACTTCTGTACAGCAAGAGAAATCACCAACAGAGTGAAGAGACAACCCACAGTGTGGGGAAAAATGTTTGTCAGCTGTTCCTCAGACAAAAGACCTAGATAAAGAACTCCAAACAACCAGATCTTCAAATTTAAAGTCCTAGTCAGGCATCTGAAATGCATACACTTCTCAGATGAAGACATACAAATAGCAAATATTAAAACAATGCTAAGATTCAATCTCACCCCAGAAAGAATGACTATTATCAAGAAATCAACCAACAACAAATGCTGGCAGGGTTGTGGGGAAAAAGGAATGCTTCTCTACTGCTAGTGGGAGTGTAGACTGCTGCAACCACTGTGCAAATCAGTGTGGAGATTCCTCAAAAAATTAGGACTAGAGGTTCATTCAACTCACCTATTTTTTTTCTTGGTATCTTCCCAAAAGAATTAAAAGCAACACACCACAGTAATATATGCACATTCATGCTTGAGTGGCACAGTTTGTAATAGCCACATCTTGGAATCAGCCCCAATGCCCAACTGGTGAATGGATAAAGAAAATGTGGGTTTTTTAAAAAATACAATGGAGTACTACTCTGCCATAAAGAAGGATACAGTGAATACATTTCTAGGTAAATGGATGCACTTTGAGATCATACTCTCAAGTGAAATAAACCCGACATACATGTAAATACCGCACTGTATCTCTGGTGTGAGAACCAAAAGTGTAAACAGGGACCAAAATGCATAATAGGCATTGTAAAGTAGGAAGAAAATGTTCAAATGGGGAGGGAAAGGAAAGAAGGGAAAAGTTAAAAAAAAGAAAAGAAGAAAAAAATGGAAATAAGGCTTTTGTAAATGGATTGGGGAGAAGGGATTGAAGGGAGGATAAGGGAATGGGGAAAAAAGAAACAAGTTATATCACATACAGGTACAAATTCCCTATGACGAATGTGATCACTATGTGTATCTAAAATGTACCAATAAAATCTGATTGGAAAATAAATACATTTACTGTGAACCTATATTTCTTTTATAGTCAGAAAATGTCAAATTTGCAGTTTCTTCACATTGCTATGTTTTAATACCAATACAAAAATATTCCAACATATGTAAATCAATAAACATAATACACCGTAACAAAAGACATGGATATTAATTTATGAATGAAACAATTTTTTAAAAAGCATATATAAAGACATACTTACAGGAATATATTTATACTCGGAGAATTATTAAAGAGAATAAAAAAACTTAGAGTACTTTTGGTAATCTCATTTAAAATTACTAATTACTCAATTTAAAAAGCACCTTTAGAGACTAATCAGGTACATTATGTATATTCAAAAGATTATTATTGAAAAAGTTGATTAATTGTAGATTTTTAATTCAAAGAATAGAAAGGGAACCTAAACAACTAGGATTAATGTTAGAAAACCCCACTAAAAAGTTGAATTTATTTCTTAATTACACGCTTTCCAATGTATTCTAAAGAGAATTATTTCCAGGAAAAGAATGCCAAACTCAAGCATCTAATTTTATTTTCAAATAAAAACAAGCCACTGATCTTCCTCTGGGACGGGGTTGGGGGAGAGATAAAATAACTCAGCTAACTGAACTAAAATGAAAAAATATGGGAATTACTCTGAGTTACTTACTGACTCTAAACGAAATGGAAAAGTCTGACTCAATGATACCTACCCATCATGCTATCACTCCTCTCTGCCTCTGGTTCCCGGGTATGTCTTTCCTATTTTTAATTTCACGTACAAAAGCAAAATTTATTAATTTTTATTGTTAACACTCCATAAATATACTCCACCCAACAATATATGACCAAATATAGTGAAGAAAATATGTGTCTTGGCTACTTTTCTCACTGCTGAGACAAAATACCCAACACCCCAAGTTCAAGGAGGAAAGGTTTATCTGGCTCACAGTCTGCAAAGGTAAGGCAAGGAGACATGGCAGAGGGGCATCCCAGAGGAGAAACAGTTAACTGCAGGCAGAAAGCAGCAAGGCAGCAAGACGCAAGGGACCAGCAACAAGCAGAGACCCTCTTTCTGTCCCTTCTATCCTATCTAGGCTACCCAGCCTTAGGGCAAGTGGCGCTCATACCCAGGGTGGGGCAGCCTTAATCCTACCACTGCACCATGAATCAATCCCAGTATCATATCCTTAATCCAAGTATCACACATCCTATATCCAGCCACCTCCAAGAGGCCCCACCTATGACCACATGAGACTTTAGGGGTACATCTAGACACAAGCCATAATAGTATGATGCCAGGCACAATTTCTAAGCTCAAAGAGATCATAATATTGGGTGAAAGATGACTTGAACAAATAAACATACAGACCAAGCTAACCCTGTAAACAGGAGCAGACAGGCATGCCTCTGGAAATTCCAAGGAAGGAAACTGGCAAGTTTTAGAAGTAGTGGGATTTGAGTTAGCCCTCAAGGCATGAGTGGAGTTCACATAAGCAAATAAGAAGAAAATATTTCAGATTGCAGCAACAAAACCTACAACAGGAATAAGAAGGAAAAGGTGTATGGTACTCAGTTCAAAGTAATAGTAGGAGGAAAGTCTGTAGTTCCATTTTGTTTTCTACCTCTAATATATCCATGAGGTATGACGTCCTACCTCATTTATAGTAGCAATAGGTAGCAGAAAAAATTTTCACAAGTTAGTCATGACACTGAAATTAGCTCAGGACGAAAGGTAAGAAAGAACAGAGTAAGCACTTATAATCTGATTAAATCTTTAGATGTTAGGTGATAGAGGTAGCTTCAATGAGAAATAAAAACACTGATAAAACAGCTAAGTTCAAAAATGAACCCAATTTTCTTTAACAAGATAAGACTCATTTTAAACATACTGACTTTGAAATGATAAACACCAAATTAGTTAACTGAGATATGGGACTGGTACTCACAGGAATTGAAGTTTAATAAATATTTGGGAGTCCTCAGCCTGGGAACAACAGGGGAAGAAGTATGGAAGAGGAAGCAAGGAGACACACACCTGCACACACAGCCAAACATGGTGGCACAAACCTGTAATTACAACACTTGGGAGGCTAATGCAGGAGGATTCCTGTGAGTTCAAGGTCAGCCCGTACTACACAGCAAGATCCTGTCTCAAATGAAACACCAAAAACAAAACAAAACAAAATAAAGCAAAACCGAACAACAAAAACTAAATCTTCACTGCTTTGTGTTGCCAGGTGTGGTGATGCATGCCTATAATCTCATTACTTGGGAGGCTGAGGCAGAAGAATGGCCATAAGTTCCAAGACAGCCTGCACTATACAGTGAGATCCTGTCTCAAAAACAAACACACACATACACACACACACACACATATGCACACATGTACAGTGCTCAGACAGGTAGGGAAAGATTTAGAAGATGCTATGGTTTGTGTCTAGATTTCCTCGCAAAGCCTCATGTGGTCATGGGGGTGGGCTTCTGGAGTTCATGATTGATTCATGGTCCAATGCTGAGATTATGGGTGTGAGTGCTACACCTGCCCTGGGGCAGGCAGCCTGCATACAACATAAGGGAGGGAAAGAGGCTTGCTCTATCTCTCTCTCCTCCCCTTTTGCTCTTGTTGCTTTTGCTGTCTTCCACCACCATGAACAATTGCCTCTCTGCCACGCCACCCTGCCTTGCAACCTGCTGATGTGGACTAAAACCTCCACAAACTGTGAGCTAAATAAACCTTTCCTTTCTTAATTTTTGGTATCCAGTATTTTGTCTCAGCAAAAAGAGAAAAGTAACCAACATGGAAGAAAATAGCACAAGAAAGGAGAAACACACAGGGAGATCAACATATCTGGCCTTCAAGATTGCTGGCCATGGAAGAAAAAGCACAGCTGAAATGGTTAAACAACAGACTGTATAGGGTTGGTAAAAAGATAGAAAGGAAAAACTGGCCACACAAAGCAACACAAGTAGTAGGGTGGTGGCCAAAATGACAGCAACAGCACCAAAAGGTTCCCTCTATCCCTCTCTCACTCCCTCCCCAACTCCCTTCCTGTCCTTTTTTTATTATACCAGGGGTTGAATCTGGGGCCTCAAGCATGCTAGGCAAGAGTTCTATATTCCCAGTCCTTTTCTTATTTTTATTTTTGAGACAGAGTCTTGCTAAATTGCTCAGGCACTGGCCTTATTCTGCTCCTCCTGCCTGAGTGCCTGAAGTTACTGATGTACACCACTGCACCAGCTCAATTATTCATTACATCACCTCTAAAGTGTTTGGTATTTTTATCCCATGCCATAGAAGAGAAAACTAAGGCTTAGAGTGGTTAAATTACTTACTGAGGATCACAAATCCAGAAACTGACAGAGCCAAGAACTGAGTTGTTGCTACAAATCTCTGCAAAACTAAAGAATGTCTCATATAAAGGTAAATCCCTAAATAATTGTTGACTAGTCAGAAGAAACAAATTAATAAGATTGTACATAGGCAGTTTAAGATAGAAAAGAATATGCGACTATCTTCTCCCCTTACAATAAAAAATCTCAAACCATAAACATCTGAGATAAAATGGCCCTTCACAGAGTTTTCTATTTGGAATTAGATTGCATTGAGTCTATTTTTTAAAAACAGAATTTGATAAACTAGTAGTATACCTCATTTGCCAGCAGTCATCATTTTATGAAATGAAATTTTTAAAAATTGTTAAATAAAAGTCTTGAGCCAGACCTAGTGGTCATGCCTATAGTTCCAGTACTTGGGAGGTTGAGATAGGAGGATCACCATAAATTCAATCTCTGTAGCCAACCTGGGATACACAGTGAGTTCGAGACAAGTCTTAACTGCATACCAAGAACCTGTCTCAAAAAATTCAAAACCACAAACTAAAAGCAAAAAAAATTTTTTTCTGAACTGAAAATTTTCAAGCTGAGAGATCATGGGAATAAAGATGGGAAACGAAACTTTAGAAATTATGTACTGGCTATTCTACTTTAAGTAAAATAAGGCAAAGCATACAAATATAAAGCAAAAGGCTTGGCTAGTGGGGGACCTCAGCAGGACAGCTCATGGTCAGCATGCACAAGGTCTTGACAGTTAAATTCTAACATCAAACAAAAGAATAAACCAACAAAAAAACCTCAAGTCCTTTGGTTTTAAAAGTTTGGGTTTTATGTCTGAGTTCATATAATCATTATTTCTGAATCTGTTAATTAGGAGAAAAGCAATACACTGAGAAAAGTCAAGCATAGATTACCCAGATACTCCTTCACAGGCCCAAATCCCTTTACTCCCCAACCCTCATCAGCACCTCCATTAGAAACCAGGTCCAGAAGAGGCAACAAAGGATATTCGCATACATTCTACCATTTAACAGCTCTAGTAAAATGCCCTTTGCCAGAGAAATCAGAAAACAAGTACTGGGAGTTGAAATTATGTATTTCAATGATCCACTTTCTATTTTGCCTGTGTCTCATCAGGGTAAATTAGTTAATTCAATAAGTAATGAAGAGCCAGGATTGGTGGTGTACACCTTTAATTCCAGCACTCAGGAGGCTGAGGTAGGAGTAGTGTTGTGAGTTCGAGGCCGGCTTGGGCTACAACGTGAGCACAAGGCCGGTCTGAGCTACATAGTGTGACCCTGCCTCAAAAAACTAGGGCCGGGAGTTTGGCTCAGTGGCTAAAGCACCTGTCTAGCAGGCATGAGGCTGTGAGTTTGATCCCCGGTGTCGCCAAAAAAAAAAAAAAAAAAAGTAATGAAGTTAACTCATTAAGTAATAAGTCATTACCATTTTGAAGATGTTTTATACTTCAGAAGACCAAAAATCATCACAAAAATAAAGAGTTTTAATTCCTGTACATGGCAAGTACTGTCACTTGTAGTCTAACACCTTATTACAACTGCTAATATAAAGACATTTGTATTGGAATAAAATGAAAAATGAAATCTACTAACCAAAGCTTTAATTGACCTACTTTACTTTTTAATGAATTTAATGTCAATAATTACTACGTGAGCTTTACTAAGCATACTGTGATATGCCTTATATATATAGTACTCTCTGTATAAAAATTCAGTAATTCGGATTTCCTATGCCAACCATGTACTTTGGATTTCACAAAGCTTAAGGTTAAATATATAGCTTATTATCACCACAAAGAACAAGAGCTGTATCACAGAGAAATTCTCACTGGCAACAAAACTTTTACAGTTATAAGAAACCAAATATTAAAAGATAACCCATTTAGGCTGAAAAGAACAATGTAAATTTTAGTGGTCTTTAGTGGCTACTGAAATCCCCATCTTCAAAAGATGCAGTAGGGAAAAACTGACAGGCAGATGTACTCAAATAATAAAGTACTGTCTAATATAAGAACCTATTTAAGTAAGTAGTTTTGGAGATAGAGTCTTGCTGTGTAGTTCGGGCTGGTCTTGAACTCATTATGTACCCCAGGCTGCTCTCAAACTCTCAGCAATCATCCTGCCTCAGCCTCTCAAGCACTGAGATTACAGGCATGCATCACCACACCTGGAAAACCTAAGTACTTTTAAATAGTAACTGGCTAAATTTTGCCACTGTCGAAGATCATATTAGTGACTACGTACCTGTTTCTCAGAGAGGGAAAATTTTGTAGATTTTATCTTTCATTCTCAAATTATTTTCAGCAATAACTGCTTACAGTCAGTGATTCTTCTGTATTTTTAAAGAAGCTTAAAAACTACACAAAAATAGTGTAATCAGGTAACTTCTCCCACACCTAATCTCACTACCAGAGAGAAATATATTGGTGATCATCTCAACTTTTGCATTGCTTTTAGAAAAATTTCAGTAAATACAATAAATGCATCCATCTTATCAACAATCAACTACCAAAAAAGAAGCCTCTCTGGCTTCTCCAGCCCTTCAGCAAATCCTTTTCTCCACCCTAGCATAATCCACCTCACAATTTCTAATGAATGTACCACATCAAAATAAAACAATGGGTCTAACACATTGGACCTTTTGCCTATTTAAAACTATTAGTACAAGCAGGGATAGCCAACATACAAGCAACACAATAAAAAATGCCCATCCAAGCACTCTTACTGATAGCTGCTATCAGTGCTTCCACATCCAATCTCCTATTATGTGCTAGTGCAGCATTCAGGAAATGGTACCCAATAACATGGCCACATGCATAGCTTACTGCTTAAAATAAAACCCTGCCTAATTTCCTATGTTTTTAGTGTTTGAAATATTCCATGCTGTATTGTTTCCTGAACAGAAAGATTTTATTATCTTTTCTATTAGAAAAATGAAATTACTTAACATAACACAAAGGTGAAAATGAATTAAATCTCTTTAAGTCAAAGTTAAGATATCCTGGCTTCTAAGTAACTCATAAAGTGTTATTTTAAATTATTCCATTATCATCTACCTTATCAGTATTATAATAAACAGTCTTTGAAAATTTTAGGTCTCACAGCTAACAAAACCTCACAGATGAAAAAGCAATCTGGTTTTTCATGATGATGACGATGATGATATAATGATCTCATTTAATTTTAGTGGTATAATAATATTCACATCAAAAGTCATTCAAAGTTAACTTCAATAATACAATATGCAAATAAATGTCACTCAAAAATTACTTTCAAACCTAGAAATCTAGGCTGAAAAATACTGCCTTCTCATTGTAGTGTAACCTCTTAGGCCAGAATTCAAAGCAAAAATGATCAAGCTATGAAAGATAAACATTTATATCATACAAATACAAGATATTTCCTAGACTTAATATCACATCCATCAAATAATAAATGATTCTACACATTTAAAACAAATATTCCTAAATCAGAAATGGAATAGTACATTTTACACTTACCTGAACCTCACTTGTCCTCTGTTTAACAGTGTCTTCTTTCTCCTTAAGGTCCTTTTCCACATTATTCTTTTCCCTAGAAGACCAGCACACAATGCAAGAATATTTGAGAACATCAGCTACAGCTGGTATCGTTATCCATCCTCCTAATCCTGAATCGTTTTTTAAATACATAGTGAAACATTCAATAATTAAATGCAGGGCAGATATTTCTACCCTTTTAATTATTTATGGAGTAGAAATCAATATAGACTTCGTAAAAAAAAAAATCGCCTCCTCACTAATATGTGGTGAAAACAGAATAGATTAAAAAAGGAAGAAGAGAAAAATAATCAATGAAACACTCTAGTTTCACTGATCTCACTGTTGCTATGGAAATACTGTCCAATGAAAACTGCTAGTGAAGAAAAGGAGGGGTTGCATCAGCTCTGAAAGTTTAACCCTTCAGTATCACTGTCAAATTAAATGAAAATGGGTAATAGAAACAGTGAAGAATATTAAGGAAAAAGTCATTTACTGAAGTGTTAACTTCCCCTTAAGTCACTAGTGCACATCAATTTTAGAATGCAACACCACAGAGAAAGCAGCAAAGATTGCTAGCACAGGTAATTTGTTCTATCAAATACCACAAATACTCAAAAAAGCTACTTTGGGATCACCTACTAACACAACTAATCAAACATGTAAAATAATGTATACTACATTTAAAAAGGATTTACAGTAGCATTTATTTCTAACACAACTAATCAAACATGTAAAATAATGTATACTACATTTAAAAAGGATTTACAGTAGCATTTATTTCTTCTCAAATTAAACCAATGGGGTTCTACTTTTACTCTGAAATATCATCCCATTTCTTACATGCTTTGATCAGAACTGGGTTCCTATGAATCAATCTCAAGCAACCTTAGATTCAGAGTTCAAAAATAAAATTATTTCTTTTGATGTAAGAAATTTAAATGCCCATGTTTACTAAAATCTACGTCATCTCTGTCTCTTTCACACGCACACACACAGAGCTCCCATCCCTTTCTTTCCTACGAAAGGAGAGAAAAAACCCATAAAATTCTGCATGGGTGAGGGGGCTTTAAAAGATAACATGGAGAGAAAAGGGTAGCATTTAAGAAGTCCTCCAATCAGTATTGCAGAGTTTCTCCTTAAAGCTTCAGTACTGTATTTCAGTTTCTATCCCAGACATAAGCCAAATGTTAAGCTCAGGCTCCATTTAGCTCTAGCACAAAGGAAAGTGAGACACATATGAAATGGAGAGATTTAGGGGCTAAACGTCATGCTTTATTTATATTTCTCACTTTTTTTTAAGTGATATTTTAAATGCAGACATTTTAAATCAATTGTTTTGGCTATGCATGTACAGTGATCTTAAGGTTCACATAGGAGGAAAAAAAAAGCACATAAATAAAGCTACTTGTATACTGTTACTTTTAAAGACTTGAGATAGCCAGGGAGCTCACTAACCATTTGTCAGTGGGTTACAATGTGGGTCGCGATGTCTTGGAGATTTTAAACAGTCCCTTACCACGCGAATCACTGCTGCAGCCCATTCCTTCCATCCCTCAATTACTTATTATGCAAAGTCATCCCCCACATCCAACCCTTATCAAATTAGGTGAAATTGAAAAATAGAAAAACACAAGGGAAAAGATGTTAAAATACCATGCAAATTCTGCAAGCTCAATCTTGAAATTTTTTCTTTCCTCTCTGTGAGCAGATGAATGCTTTCAATCCTGCTGCAGTATGTCAGAAAAACGAGTCACATGAAAATCTAGCCCCCTCCCTCTAACCCAAAACCTCAGAGGCTTTCCACCAAGGTCAATGTCACATTGGGTCCATTTCAGACAGGAGATAGTAAGGACAGGAAACATGCCACAGTGTCACAGATCAGTGCTACACACTGGTGTGGGTGTGCGTGTTTCAGTTCTTCCTGCTCTGCTGCTAGCTCCTGTCCCAACAGTCATGTGCTCAGAAGGCCGGGAACACACGGGGTTGCCTGAAGGCAGTGAGCTGACGTAAAGCAGCCACGCAGAATGGCGGAGCACAGGAAGGCAGCGCACCTGGGGAGAAAGGCCTCTCGGCTCTAGCCAGCACACACAGTCCATGTCTGAGGAAAATGGAGGAAGCCTTCAAATTTCTTTTCATAATATGAGGGGTTGGGTGGGAAGTTAGCAGCAGTGATGTCTCCAGATGTACCCTGAAGACCACTCCTAATTAAAATACGGGAATCTTTAGGCACTCAATACTAATGCTTCCTAAAACAAAGATCAATGAAATTTAGTTTTCAATTCACATTTATCTAGTAAAATTCTGGCCTCATAATTCCTTCTGTAATTAAAACAAAGCACTATAACATACATTTCTAAAAAGAAAATGTTCAGTTATGTCCCTGTCTATAAAAGACATCTGCCCTATCAGACTGAAAATGAAATAATTTTCTCATTGACTTTGATTATAACTTCAGAGATGCCAAATTGTTATTCTGTTGTCTTCTAATGGCTCTTAACTTCTGTAACTATCCTCTTATTTCAGGCAAGTAAAATATCTAAATATAAATTTAGGTACACAAAAGATACCTGCCCTATATATTCCCCTCTTTTGAACAGTATATCTTTTACAAAGGAGATGTATGCATAACCAATATAAAGTGTTTTAATAGCAATAATTTAAAGCTTAATTCTCTTTTCAAGGATCTCTACCAAATAAAAAAAAATAGTATTTATATGTAGCTTCCCAAGGAGCCCACCAATATATGCAGGTATGAAAGATATACAATATTTTTCAAGAATAAGTGTATGAGCATTTTACCCAAACCATCACTCACCTTAAATGTTATAACAGGAAAAGCTACTGCTTTCACCTTAGTAATTTCCAGAAACAGAAAAAGTAAATTATCCTAACCTCCCTCTATTTTAAAGTATCTCTATGGCCCTATTCACTCCCCAGATGCTTCAATATCCTGAGGAATTCACAAGTACCAAAGCTGTAAAGAGAGCCAGGTGCTATGTAGTGTGGCACACACCCGTAGGGAGGCTGAGGCAGAAAAGACTGCTTGAAAGCTCAAGTTCTAGGCCATCCTAGGCAAAATGGTGAGATTCTCCACTCCAAAAAAAAGAAATTAAGTTGGGTATGGCAGTGCATGCCAATAGTCCCAGCTACTTATATTTAAGGCCAGCCTAGGCAATTTACTAGGTCTTGTCTTAAAATACAATAATAAGGACTGGGGATACAGGCCAATGGTAGAGCTCTTGTTTAGTATGAGTGAGACCCAGAATCTCAAAAGTTGACAGGTCATATTTCATGTAGCCCACTATCTAAACTACCAAAAGGCAAGGCCTAAATTTTCGGAAGCCCAAGGTTGGTAATATAAACCTAATACGAAGTAGTCAAAAGCTATTCACAAGGACAGTCAGACTGAGGAACCCTGAGTCCACGGAATTCATTTCCACTTTCCCAGGCTCTGTTATGAGGAGAAGGGAGTGAGTCATCAGCCTTAATTTTGATACAATTCCAGTATTATTATGGGGGAAGGATTAAATTACCTTCAAAGTCCTTCACAGATACACAGTTTTATGTCTTTTTTTCCCTGAACATAAGCATCAACTGCTTTCTAACCAGAAAAAAAAAAAAAAAAAACCAGTAAAAATCAGAAACCACTGGAAACTAGAAAGCTGTAGAAAACTCACAAAGCTGTATTTTTCAATTTGAGGCTTAACTATAATCCTACTGGTACACATTTAACCCTAAGAATGCTTTTATTATTAAACAGCTTCACTGCCAATCTCTTACCAGCAAACAGAGAAAAGCATGTCATTTATTCTTATTATGTAGTCTTCATTTGACATCTGGGTCTTTCAGAGAACAAAAAAATGAGCAAAAAAGCAGAGACCTGGATTCTAATTTGACTCTGCCATGAAACAGTTTTTCTGACTCTGATTATGTCACTTAACCTTTCAGAGTCCTCATCTTAGTTTTCATACATAAATGCTAATATCTCTATCATCTTAGGCTTGGAAGGTGAAATGTACAAGATGTAACGTAATTAGGAAAAAGAAGGCTTTAGGCTCAAGTATTTATTTTACTTAGAATTTTAAATAATGGAGTAATTTTTAAATTTGTAAAAGGGACTTACAGTTACAATAAAGGCTAGAAAGCAATCTAATATAGCTGTAGAGTATATAATATAATCACTAGTAATCTCTGCCTCAAAATCTTATCTAACTATTCAAAATTATATAACTATTCTCTACCTTTGGAAATTCAATATACGGTTTCAGTGCATAGGATTTGAAGAAAAATGATCCAGAATTTAAAGACTCAGTCACTGTGGTAACAGCTACTGGTTCTGGCTGACCTTCCCTTCTTTGACAGCCCAGCAACTCTTCTTCAGGTCACAACTCTTCTTTCTCCCTCATCTCGTATTTTTCTGCTCACACAGTTCAAATAGAAGATGCCATCTTTTTGTAGACTCTCTCTCTCTAAGCAAGAACTGGCCAGAAACTGGTTCCTGATCCAAGCCTTGTTGAAGTGCCCCATCTCACAATTATAACAATTAATTTAAAAATGGGTCTGTGACCAAAAACAGCCTAAGATGTCTGTCTTTTTCTTTCTTTCTTTCTTTTTCTTTCTTTCTTTTCTTCCTTCCTTCCTTCCTTCTTTCTTTTTTGGGTTCCAGGGATTGATCTCACAACCATGCACTTGCTAGGAAGGCACTTACATTGCTGAGCTAAATCCCCAGCCCCCAGATGACTTTATTTAAAACTAGAAAAAAAAAAAAGTACTGTTAACAATGTATCTACTACTACTGTTAATAATTACAGAGGTTAGCATTTATTAAGCATCTACTATGTGATATATGTTAGGTTATTAGCACCTTACATAGATGATCTCATTCACTCTTAAGAAAAATCATTCCTGTGAAATTACGAAGGTAAGCAAATATGAGGCCAGATGTTGCTGGCAGTTATTGTCCCTACTTAAAGAATAAAATTTTCATACAAAGTTGAGGTGAGAGGCGGGCAGAAAGTGAATCTTGTCAAGGCTTAGGCCCTGGTTCCTGTCACCTCATATGTTGGTTAATTTTGTGTGCCAAGTTGGCTAGGCCACAGAACCCACACATGGGGATAAACAACAGCCCAGACATTGGTGTAAAGGTGTATTTTAGGTGACACTAACAAATCAGTAGACTCTGAGTAAACTAAATTATCTTCTACAATGTGGGTGGACTTCATCCAATCAGTTGACAGCCTGAAAGGAGAAAGGCTGAGAATGCTAAAGGAAAAGCGAATTCTGTCTCCAGAGTGCCTTTGCTTTTCGTAGTAACAGCTCTTCCTTGGGTTTATAGCCTCCTGTACAGATTTTAAAACTGACAACACCACAATCAGGTGAACAAATTCCTTAATGTAAATCTTTCCCAATATCTAACCTCTATAAAGTATACATTTCCTATTCTGTTTCTACTGAGAACCCTAACACAGCTTTCAAATATTACATATCCTAATTCTTCCAATTACACACAGTTGTCAAATTCTTTTGGTTTAAGCTGATTTCAGTTAGGTGTATCACTTCATATTTTTAAACCTCAATTTTCTTCTCTTTAAAGAGCAATAATAAAACCTGTATCTCAGTTATTCCACATTTTGGATCTAGTAGATTATAAATAAAAAGTTAAACAGTAATAAACTTTTAATAAGCTCTAGTCTTATCTACCAATTGAACACTATAAAACAGATGTGATTATGGTAGCCATTGTTGATTTCCTCTTATCCTGCTTTGAGGTTCTGTACCACTTTCACTGCCTTGTTTCGGTTGGCTTCACTGTTTTGTTGGATTTTATTCTCTCCAAAATAAAAAATAGAATATATATGCTATTAACCCCCCCCCAAAAAAACCAAAGATGTTGAATTGGTATAAAACGTGAAAGAAAGTAACACTACAGAACCCAGTGTATCCCTATGCAACTTGAAGACCTTTCTACTCATTCAAAAATATTGAATTGTTACTGTGTTTTACTTTAGGGATACACAGAACAGTGGAAATAGTATTTGCCATTAAGATGCTCTGAAAGCCCAGCATGGTGGTGCACCCTGCAATCCCACCACTCTGGGAGGCTGAGACAGAAGAATTGTGAAGAAATGGAAGTTGAAAGGTCAGCCTGGACATGTCTTAGCAACTCAGCAAAACCTTGTCTCAAAATGAAATGGGGAGGTGGGGATGAAGCAAATGCCCTGGGTTCAACGCTAATACTAAACAGAATGCAACAGAACAAAACAAAACAAAACAAAAAAAATAAGCTCTCAATTCAGGGTGTGCATACATACACCTGATGTGAAGTGTTGGAGAAAAAAATATAAAGAGATGATTATAGTGCAGTATCCTGGTGCTGCTGGAACACAAAAGATAGGAAACTATCAGAAAGGGTATCAGTGAAGGCAGGACGATTAACTGCCAAGTAAACTGTGCAGTTAGTCATAGTATGTGTATCAATAGTAATTAGTCTGACAATGGAAGGAAGTAAGACTTCAGCTAAGCTGTGAAGGAATGAAGTGTTAGGTAGGAAAATGCAAATTCCTACCTATAGAGGAAAACACAGAAATGTCACCAAAACAGCAAACTAAGAAGACAAAAAAAAAAAAAAAAAAAAAAAAAAAAAAAAAAAAAAAAAAAAAAAAAAAAAAAAAAAAAAAAAAAAAAAAAAAAGACAACTAAGAGGAAAATTCCCCAAATCTGACAAATGAACTTTAAGTAGGATAAACCTTGACAGCCACACTAAAAATTGCTAAAAGACAAAGACAGACAGCAAGAGAGAAGTACTTGTCAACATTAAGATTAAAAGTGGATTTCTCAAGATTATCAGTGTAGGGGATATAGCTCAGTGGCACAGCACCTGCCTGGCAAGTGTGAGGTCATGAGTTCGAGTCCTGCTACCCAAAAAAAAATTATCAATGGGCTTCTCTGCAGAAAACCAGAAGGCATTCTGACAGACCTAACAGTAATGTAATGAATTCCCACAGCTTTATCTGGGAATATTTTATTTTTTTGTTTTTGAAGGACAGTGTTGTGAGGTATAGAATTCTCAGTACTTGACAAAACTGTCCTTACTATCAGGTCTGTCCTACAAGAAATGCTAACGGGAGTTCTTTAGGTTGAAATGAAAGAATGTTAAACAATAAACTTAAAACCATAGGAAGACAAAGATCAATTGTAAAGACATGGGAAAACATAAAAACCAATAGTAGTATAATTTTGCCCACTTTTTGTTTTTCACAGGACTTAAAGGACAAATGTATAAAAAATAACTATAAACCTATGTTAGTGGATACACCATGAATAAAGTTGTAATCTATGAGATCAACAACCTAAAAGGGGGAGGCTGGAGCTACACAGGAGCATAATTTTATGATAAAAATTGATATGCATTCTAATTAAATTGTTTACTTTGGCTATCATAATTTTCTATGATAGCCATGCTGTGTTCCCCAGGCACAGCACGTACTTTCTTTGCTCTTTCCTTTTTCTATTTACTCAAGCTTGTTCTGCAGAGCCAGTTTCTCTTTTATTTCATTTTTGCTTTCTTGAATAAACTCTGCCACTGCTTTAAACAAAACTGTGAAAAGTTAACTGATTATGAAAAGTTCTGGAGATTGATACTGATGACAATTGCACAATAAAGTGACTATAATTAATGTTACTTCAAATGTGCACTTAAATGGTTAAAATGGTAAATTTTTTATTACACATTATTTTATCATAATAAAAAAATTACTGAAAAAGAAAATCCCAAGTGAAAAAATTCTGGATAAATTCATCTGCAGTGAAGAGTTCATGTGTGATAAATGAATAATAAATAAGGATAAGATTAATAAAAGAATTTCAGCACTAGATAAAGCCATGGAGATATTCAACACCAGAAATGCTAAGTCCGTAGACATTTCTGAGCCATGCTGGTTACCATGGTTTTTTAAAACTCTGAATGGTATAATTTAGCAACAAAGTTCTCTCTCTCTTCTGGCTTGTCCAGGAAAAGACAAGGTGGAGGCTCTCACTGCTCAGAAAGCTGAAGACAGCTGCCACAGAAATGCAACAGAACACTCTGACCTCTTATTTTGAGAAGTGTCAGGAGCCTTGATGGAGTCAGAGTACTAACTACCCACAGGTGATAAGGAAGTCTGAGCTTTTCATTCAAATGAGTCTGAAAGTTAGACAGCTTTTTGGTTCTAAAAATTTACTGAGTTGATTATAGCTAAAGTTTGAGGACAAAAACACTGATGATTACCTTGGATTTAACAGTTGGCTTAATTATATGTTCTCTATACGACAATGAATTACTTCATTCTTTCAACAAATACTTATTGACAATCTACCATATGCCAAACAAGATTAAAGTTAGGCCCTTATTTACAATTTGCAGGGGAAAACATTAATTATAAAATTTTAAGATAAATGCCAAAAAAATTCTTTCAGAAAAAATTTAAGGATATATATATAGTACTATGTGAACAAGTACACCTCTGACTTAGTTTTGAGAGGCTGTCTGTCTTTGTTTTGTTGTTGTTGTTTCTGAGACAGAGTCTCACTCTGTAGCCCAGGCTGACCTTGAACTCACTATGTAACCCAAGCTGGCCTCAAACTCATGGTGATCCTCCTGCCTCAGCCTCCCAAGTGCGCGGATTACAGGTGTGTGCCAGCATGCCTGGTTTCAGGCTAGCTGTCTTAATGAGCTTTATTTTTGAAAAGTTCATCAGAGAATATATTCACGGGCATAAATCTTCGAATATCTTTTCATTCCTAAATGGAATCAGAACAAATTTCAGGGCACGGCTTACATAACCAAAGCATCCCTTAGTGGCAGGACCCAAAATTAAATGGTTCATTTTTCAAAAGAGAAATAAGTTTATTTTGTAAATCCAAAATAATTCATTTATTCTACTTAGCCAGCAGGACAAAATGAGATGAAAAAAGATTAAAAGAAATGTAAAATTGAGTTTCAGTTTTTTCAGTTATAAAACAGAGACTATTAGCCGGGTGTGGTGGTACATGCCTTTAATCCCAGCACTCGGGAGGCTGAGGCAGGAAGATGGTTTTGAGTTCAAGACCAGCCTAGGCTACAAAACGAGTTCAAGGCCAGCCTGAAATGCATACTGAGACCCTGTCTCAAAAAATAGGGCTGGGGATTTAGCTCAGTGGTGTAAGCGCCTGCCTGGCAAGTGCAAGGTTGTGAGTTCAATCCCCGGTACCAAAAAAAAAAAAAAAAAAAAGGAATACAGATAATTAAACTAGATGGGCAAGATTACATTAACCTAGAAAGACTCCAACATGATGCCCAGCACATAAAACCCGCTAAATGAATTTTGGTTATTATTATTACTACTGTTTATCATGTACAGTTACTAGCTTTCTACAAGTAGTAACCAAGGATACAAATTGACGTGAGTCAGTCACTATGCAGGTAAAGACTGTGACTTTTAACTTTCTTGACAAATATCTCTGTTTGCCAAAGACAGAATATAACACATCTTTAAAATTTATCACTCAGGGTACCCTTAATAAATTATCATGCCACAACATACTACAAGCTAATGAAATGTAATTTTTACAAAACATAATTGTCAGACCAAAGTATGTCTGACAGAATAATGTAAACCACGTATGTTATGTTGAATGATCTAATAGCTGGATATTAAAAGTAAAAACAAGTGAAATACACACACACACACACACACACACATTTTTTTTGGTACCAGGGATTGAACTCATGACCTAGCACTTGCCAGGAAGGTGCCTGCACCACTGAGCTAAACTCCCAGCCCTTATAAATATACATTAATTTGGGATATCTAAAATAATCAGCATTTCAATGTGTAATAAATATGAAAAATATTGATACTTTACATCATTTTTCTCATACTAAGTCTTTAAAATCCAGTATGTTTTATACTAAGAACACATCTTAATTTACACTACCCATGTTTCAACCAATATTTACTGAGCAGCTATTCAATATCCCCATGTCATTAGTGGCTACTATACTGGACAATGCAGATTCAGACATTTGCAAGGACACTTTCAAAGGGCAGGGGGCAGTTATAAACAGAACTACTAGTAGGGATGCTCCATACTCTGGATCTTGAAAGAATTAAAGATATCATAGTACAGTAACACATGCATTCTCACATTTATACCAGCTCAATTTAAGACAGCTAAACTCTAGAAATAAGACTAGATGCCAACCAATAGCTGAATGGATAAAAAATAATATATACACACACATACACATATATATGCATATTATTCAGCCATAAAGAATAATGAAATCATGTCACTTGCAGAGAAATAAATGGAATGTGAACCCATACTGTTAAGTAAAGTAAGTCAGATATGGAAAGTTAAATATCACAAGGTTTCTCTTATATGAGTAAACTAAAACATACATACATACATACATACGCACACACATACATATATACATAAAATAAAGGAGATGACAGGAAACAAAAAGGCATACTTGTTGGAGATAGGGAAGAGGACGTGGAGGAGGGGAAAGGGTATCAAGGGGTCAAAAATGATCAAGACATACTAATTTCCTAAAATGAATATAACTATGATGTATTACAAACATACACCGAGAAAAAAAATGAAATAAAATAAAAACGAATCAATAGCCTCCTAATTACCAAATGCACACCACATCCTAGAGCTTTAATTACTTAGTCAATCATGTCACTGTCAAGGTAGTCATACTGAGAGCTTTTAGTGCTAGTGCCACAGACCTTTACAGGATCAGAAGCAGATCAGATTGGGTCATATGAGCAAGACAGCAATGATATTGTGACCAATGGTCTCTCTGGATACAGGTTTGTAACGGTAACTGAACAAAAGTAAACCCAAAACATAATTTTTAAATAAAATTCTTATGTTAAGTGTTACGGCTCATGTCTAGATGTCCACCCAAAGCCTCTTGTAGTCACAAGTGGGGCTTTTTTAGAGGTGGCTGGATCTAGAGTGTGTGACGCAGGAAAAGGGGTGTATGATTTCTAAATTAGTCCACTGATTGGTTTGGCATGGTTCTGGGTGTGAGTGCTATCTAACAGCAAATAGCCTGGATAGACTATAGAGGGACAGAAAGAATCTGTCACTTGTCGCTTATTTGTTGCTGGCTGCCTTCTGCCTGATTTGCCATGGACTGTTTCTCCTCTGCGATGCTCCTGGGTCACACCACCCTGCCTTGCAGCCAGCTGACTATGGAAGATATAGCACAATATCCAGTGACTATTACAGTAATGGTCCTGTTTACTACCAAAAATCAGGATAACGAACTGGCCCGACAGGATGTGGCTTTTACTTCCTCATGTTCTTGCTAAAACGACATAGATAGGGAGGAAGCAGAACCTAGCAGAAGACAAAATACTAACTCCTGCCTCAGCATAATTCACCACTACCACAGCATCCAAGTGACTGAAGCAATCTTTTAGTATGCTTCCCCTTTTCCCCTATCAAGTTCTCTGTTGGAGGCATTTTACTTTCAGAACAAGAATTCTTAAAAGTGGGTCCATGGACAGTTTTTAAGAATCTAGGAACTAAAATACATGGAAAATATGGTAAATGTAAACAAATGTTCTTTTTCCTGAGAGCTGAGAAAAACACTATTAGATTCTCAAAAGAAATCTTAAACATAAAAACAGGCCTGCAATTTCCAAATGATTCAGCAATGTCACTTCTCCGTATACACCCTACCAAAAACATTGAAAGCAGGGCCTCAAAAAGTTATGTGAATATCCATGTTCATCACAGCATTACTTACAATAACTAAAACACAGAAGCAACCCAAGTTTACACACATCAACAGATGTAGCTGGGCATGATGCATGCCTATAATCCTAGCACCTGGGAGGCTGAGGCAGGAGGATCTCCAGGACTTCAAGGCCAGCTTACACTACATAGTGTGTTCAAGACCAGTCTGAAATACAGTGAGACACTGTCTCAAAAAACAAACAAACAAAAAACCCCCACAAAACTATAGGTAAGCAAAATGGGCCATGTAAGTACAACTGAGTATGATTCAACTTCAAAAAGAAGGAAATGCTGACAGAACATTGAGGAACCTGAAGGACATCATGCTAAGTGAAATAAGCCAGTCACAAAAAGGCAAACAGCACTGCATGATTCCACTTGTGTGAAGCACTTGAGAGTAATCAAAATTATAGACAGAAAGTTGTATGGTGGTTGCCAGGGGCTTGCCAACGAAGAAAATGGGGTGTTATTGTTTAATGGTACAGAGTTTGAGCTCTACAAGATAAAAAGATTTTGTAGTGGATGTGGTAAAGGCTGCACAACATTATGAACATACTTAATGCTACTGAACTGCACACACCTAAAAATACATTATGTATATTTTGCCACAGTTTAAAAATTGGGAAAAAACCTTTAATATATAAATTGCTACTGTCTCCAAAATTAGCTGTTTTACAGATTGAGTATTCCTTATCTGAAATGCTTGAGACAAGAAATGTTTCAGATTTTGAAATAATTGCAAACACTTTACAGTTAAGCCTTCCTAGTCTAAAAACCCAAACTCTATGGCCTGTTAGTCTGGCTGGTAATCTGTATGTATGATAATTAACTTTATAAGGACATATAAATAAGTGAATCTGATGCAAGCAAAAAAAAAAAAAAAGGGTGGAAGGGAAGGGAAAAAAGAATAGAGATGTGCTATGTACCTGTACCAATTCCCCACAATGAATGTAATCATTATGTACTGCAAATATGTACTAATGAAAAAAAAATCCAAACTGAAATTTTTTAAGCATGCCACAATAGGGATGCTCAACCTGTACTCAGCTCTTGTGTCTTACTTCAACATTTAACACATGGCTTCTATTCTGCCATAAGCTCTGTAGGAAGTAAGAAGGGAAAATACTGTGATGTTTATAATATTTTTTGAATCATTTATCTAATCAACTAATCCACACTGAGATTCTATGATGTTAAGTATTGTGTATGTTAATTTCCAGACCTATCAAAATAACTAGGACATAGGTCCTGGCCATAAGGAAATGAAAATTTCCAAGGTAAGAAATATAAATTACTTCAAAAAACTATGACAATACCATAAGGGAATCAAGTCTCTGGAAGTAAACAAAAATGCAGCTAACAATCTTAAGATTTCAGGAAGCTTTAACAAAAGAGATGATATTTAAACTGGGCCATGAAGCATGTGTAGATATTTATAGGATAAAAGGTGTGTTCTGAGGAAAGACAAACAGCACAATCAGGGTATAGAAAAGCAAAAGTAGTGGCATGTTGAGATGAGAGGTAACAAGCCAAACTGCCATGTGGCTAGAGAAAAGAGATGAAGTTGAAATGGTAGGCTGATGCATTAAGAGTAGAAAGAGCAAACACAGTGTCTGCTCTCAGTGGGCTGAACAGTATCAAGGATCTACTGCACTGGGGGAGGTGGCAAAGACAAGAATGGCCATCATGCCAAGGGAACATCATGAAGCAAGAACCCTTATGCCATTCTCAGAAAACTATATTGGATTCAGCTTGGGACGTGGAGTCACCGAGAGGCCTGAGTTATATTTATTGTCACCTGGAATAACAGAAGAAAAGAAGAAAAAAACTCAAAAGAGAGGGCCAGTTAGAATTTATAACACTGATCCAGATAAAACATGCAAGGCTCTGCTAGGCATGACAGCATATGCCTGGAATCCCAGCACTTGGGAGGTTGAGGCAGGAGGACTGCCATGAGTCTGAGGTTGACCTGGGCTACATAGTGAGTTCCAGGCCCACACTGACTACAAAGCAAGACCTTGTCTTAAGGAAAAAAAAAAAAAAAAAAAACGAAGAAGGTAAAGGCTACAACTAAGATAACAGGTGAACAAAGACAACAGATTTCAACAATGCTGAATGAATTCTTTTCTAATCTATTACTGTACAAGCTAAGTACTCAGTATGTAACAATGAACAAGCAAGTAATCAATACACTTAGGCAAGTAGTCCTGTAGGAGAGCCGAAGTAAAAAATATCATAATGAAGTATGGTAGCTGAGTGTGGTGGTGCACATCTGTAATCCCAGCACTCTGGGAGGGTAGGCAGGAAGATCATACCTATGAGCAAGTTGGGGCAACCTAGTCACTTAGTAAGACAAGAACCTGTCTCAACATAAAAAATAAGAAATGGGCCAGGGATGTAGCTCAGTGCAGAGTCACTGGGCTCAATGGGGGAGGCGGGAAGAAAAGAGAAAGAAAGTAAGACGGGTGCCTCCAAGAACACATTCCTCTTTCTGGCAACACCCTCCGACTGACATTTATGGATACTCCCCGCTTCTGCGGTCTTGGTGCCAAAATGCCTTCATACCTTCCCAAGATGGATCAACAATCAATGTATCCCTGGCCACTGGTGGGCATGATCCTAAACCAAAGAAGCTGAATCCCAGGACTTTCTCATGAACTGCCAGAAGAGACACAGTCTCCATTAAACTTGAAATTATAAGCACTTGAAGCTAGATGTGTTACAGACTTCTTGCCAACATGAGAGGAAAGTTTATCAGAGAATGGAATCCATCCAGTAGAAATGGAACAAGAAATGAAGAGCCCAGGTATGGTGGTATGTGGGGAGCCATCCTCAGAGATGTACTCTTGCCGTGAGGCCTGCATGTAGGAGCTGAGGCCTGAGCTAGATTGCCCCGCCCGTCGAGTGAGCCAAGGTGGCGCTCGTTTCCTGCCTTCTGGTTATTTGTAACCCCGCCTCGGATGATGTCTACCTGGCAATTAATGACGCTAACCAATAAGAGTGTATCCCCCGAGA